>JAQFVV010007429.1:0-91334 GCA_028023455.1 Epiperipatus broadwayi | reverse complement strand
TTTGAGAAATCCATACTCATTATAAAGTTAATTTTTTTTTTTCGGTAGAACGTTTTCCTATGAATTTTTTTTTAAAAATAAGATAGTTTAATAATATTAAGGATGAAATATTCTGCTAATAAGTAAATATATTTATAATAAGTTAACCATAATGAAAAACCAAATGGTAACATTTTTTTATTATTTTGTCTTAAGTATAAATAGATATAACTAAACTATAAACTATTTTTATATAACTTAGTAGATAAAAATGTAAGATTAAAATAAGGATATCCATTGTAAATAGTGTACATAAATTGTTTATTTTATTTGTTGTTGTTAATAAACTTTGTTAAAATTTGTTTTTCAAAATTTTAAGTTATATTTAAGAATTTAAATATTTTATTGGTATTTTTTTAATTAAATAATTATAATTTTACATCGTTTTATTGGTCATAAATCAGTTATCACAATAGTATACTGAATTATATGCTATCAGTTGCCACACATCCTTTGTTTATCAGATTATCATATGCTACCACGTATTTATTATATTATTACATGAAGGTAAAAGATTATATAAAATTATTTTATTATGGTAATAAAAATATAACAAAAAGAAAAGATATCCAGTAGTAGTTAAACAATGAAGAATATTATTATTATTATTAGTTTCAGTGTAGTAGATTATGACATAAAATCCCTTCTCATATTTTACTACCGTATTTTTAAATTAACTTAGAATAAACTTTATGAACCTGAGATTATTTTATTGAGCTAGATTATTATTAAATAGAAGATTAAAACTTAATTATTAGTTTAATCTTATTGAGTAGAAGTTATTAAAGTCGTAAGAATACTATGAGTTTATTTAAAATAGTAATAAGGGGGATAGTGTTCTTATGCCATTGAGGTAGTATCCTGTGGGATATTGGCTCAATGTAATCTATCTTGTCACCTGTATTTTCACTTCAAGTCTCATGAAAATATTAAAATATTTATTTAATTTATTTTATAACTGAACCTTATTCGTATTTTAAATTTGAGCTAGTGAAACATTTTAATTTTAATGCTGAATATTTTATTTATTAATTATTAACTGAGCTAGAACCCGCTTTATTTCATATCATATATTATCTGGAAGTGAAGATGCACATAGTGTAGGTTAGAATATATATTAAAGAAATTATTTTAATATTCCTTAAAACGACATTTTAACCTATAATTTAATGTAGAACAAATGAATAATTTGCTTGAATCACACATATAAAAGAAATGAGCAATCCACAGATGATTTTATATACATTATTAAGATATTTTTAGTAAAAAAATGACATATTAAAAATACCAGCAAATAAATTTGCTTGGATTAAAAATCTAGGAGTAAAGATTTAATATATTGACTTTATATATTGTAACAGATTTATAAATTAATACAATATATTTTATTTTCTTTCGCTATAAGGTTGCAAAAGAAAAAGATATTTTATATATGTAATTTATGGGTATACATTTTAAACATATATGTTAACATTACCGAATGCGTGCATGTGTAACTGCTTATCCAAACACATCAAAGAATAGGTTATATATGATTAGTTTAAAATGGTAAATTGAAAAGTAGGGCATTACATTTGAATGGAAGTGAAATAACATATACAAGTTACACCTGAAATTTATTTTATGATATGATAAGTAAGAAAAGTCTTAAATAAGCATTTATAGAATATGTATTTTTTTTTCTAATATTGATTTAAGTCAGCTTATTTTGAGATATCAAGAAAAATGACAAACCTATATGTTAGATTTATTTGCTTATACTTATATAAATTTTTTATATTAATTTTTGTATTGAATTAATATGGTAATAAGCCATTTATTTAATTGTTGATTTGACTTTAAAGAAGGAAAGAAAGAGTAGTAGTGTTAATAAAATATAATTATATATCTTAATTGGTTTCCGAGTTATTATTAAGAATATTGTGTTGTTTTTTTTTGTCTTAATTCTATCATTTTAATTCATCATCATTGCTCACAGTTATTAAGTATTACCATTCGTATATATTGAGCAATCACTTGCAAATATTAAGCGTCCGCAAAATAATAGGTAAACTAGAATGTTGATATTTAAGTATTTAAGGATTATGCTTGAGAATAACCAAATTTTGATAATTATAGTTCAACAATAGAAAGCTAAAATTGTGTTGTGTCCATGAGTTTAGATCACCCTTATCAAAAATGGATATCATGTTATTGGTTAAAAATGTTGCAGATAATACTATATAAAAGTTATGATCGCCATCAATCATCATTAATAAATTATAATCATTAAATTTAATGTTTAGCATAATGAATATATTTTAGTAAATAGGGGTTTATAGAAAATTGAATATTATGCAAAGAGATTCATGATGATCAATCATCACCACTAGTATTATTAAATCCCAGTATGAAATAGGATAATTTTAATAGATGCCTATAAGTTTATAAAGATGAATTTATTGTTGTGAGTTTATTAATAAGCCATGGCTGGTATCATCATCACTATTATAATCATTATTATGATATCACTATTATTATCATTATTATTATGATATTATTATCATCATCATCATTATTACCTTTATTGTGATAAATAATCTAGTTAAATGGCCATCAATATCAATAATGGTCTTCACATGCTTGTTTAGAAGCCATTAATAAGATTATACTTGTCTGTTCATCATTATACGTAAATGAGCTAGCAATGTCTATAAGAATCTTTGATCTATAGTATAAACTTTGGTAATATTGGGATCTTGTAATTTTATCAATATATATAAAATGTAAGAATGTCATTTTTTTTATTAGTCATCCATGTCATGTGTAATAAAAATGTACTGAATGAGTTTGAACTCAAGTACACTATAAACAGATACTTATCTAGATTGAAAACAATCTAGTGGCGCTCATGGGAAAACACATGTACTTAGCTAAACTGAATAAAGAGTGATATCATCCCTTTCCAACTTCATAATATTAGTTTTATAGAATATATATATTTTTTTATAAGTTGTCATGAATAGCACCAGTGTGTGCATATGACCATGAATGGTCTTATATATTTGGAAAGAAGAATAGGAAGGATTCTTTGTTAGAAGAATCTAGTATTGGAGATAAGCATAAGGCACTCCAGGAATTTCACAGTGGGTACTTTTATTCAGTTGCTATATTTAATATTATTTTTATTTGATGACAATGGCCAGTATGTTTTATTGTTCAAATGACTGCCCCAATATATAAATAAATACCAATAATCTTTAATGCTGATATTTTCAAGTGGCACAGTGATTCTATAATTTCTTTATCTATGCTATGATGAATTAATATAATTACAAATGGTACAGATTGGATAGGCATATATCTAATAATTAATAATTTCCCCTATCTAAATATTTATTATGGTTACAAATGTGACATATTAAAATAGTTACAAATTATAGTTACAAATGGCATGCCAAATAGGGATTGAAATATGCCACACACCTGAGAAAGGTGTATTTCTATTATATAATTTAAATAATTTCAAATCTTATATTAATTTAAATAGTTACAAATCTTATCTTATATATATTAATTTATAAATCTGTTACAAATGGCGCACCAACTAGGGCTCGAAATAAGCTAAATAATGGCTTGAAATACCCCACATACATGAGAGATGGTCATTAATTTTTTTAGAGAGATGATCAGTTAGTCATTAAATTTTTTTTTAGAGAGATGTATTTTTTTTTTTTTTTGGAAATCAATAAAAAGATTAAAAAAATTTTTTTAATCACTTAGTCATTAACTTTTTTTAGAGAGATGATCACTTAGTCATTAATTTTTTTTAGAGAGATGATCAGGCAGGATGATTTTATTTGAGAGACTCAATATGAATATTTTGGAGAGACAGTCACTCAGATTATTATTATTAAAGTGAGATGTAACTCAGTGAGTATTATTTTGAGACTCAACTCAATCGGTCCTTCCTTGTTATTAATGTTAAAAAAAAAAGAGGAGAAAAGTAAGCGATTTGATTTTTTTTATTCACTCTTTGGAAAATTGAGTAAGGAAATGAAGTATAAGACTCTGGTATAAAGTCAATATAGACGAAGATGTGCGTCTATATAAACAATTTCCAGCAATATTAAAGAAGAGAGGAAAACATTGGAACAAGATTGAATTTAATAGAAGTTATTAACAATTGTGTAAATATGATATTAACATATTTGGCTATGCATAATACTATGCCTCTGCATTGCTAAACCATTTTTTTTCTGCTTCCTGGTTAATACAGAAGGAGTTAAAATCGCTGATCTGTCTATGAAGTCATGTATCAAGTAATAACCAACAAAATGATAGAGTTTAAAGCCAACCACACAAGCTATATGGAATGCTTCGTTTCTAGTTCCTGGCTTAGTAAAAGCTCATTACCTTCGAATGAATGGAGAAGAGGAAATAGGAGGAAAAGAAAATTTATAAAAGCCATGTAGAACCAAGTTTGAAGCCATGAATCAAATTTTTGTTAGTTTACCTCAATCATCTAAAGTGTCAACAGCAATTATTTTTTTAAAAGGAGAGAGACAAGCAAATCCACCGGTACCTACTTATTCAAAAGTACTTATAATAACTTTTTTTTAAAATGGTAGAAGGAAGCCAATCAACAATGAATAATAATAGAATTGAAGAAACAAGCAAGTCAATTGAGTTAGCATTATCTTAAAAGTATCTGCAATAACTTTTTTTTTTTTTGTTGAGCAAAGAAAAGCAGTCTGAAAATTCAAACTCAGGACATTAATAAGAAGTAAAAAGTAAACGGGTAAATATGAACTTTCTTTAACCGATTTTATTCTTGCTTATTAAAAGTAAACCTTGATTTACAGGTCAAAGCAATTTTTTTTTTTGATACAGAAACATTAAAGACTTGTTTATCTATAGTTATTTGCAATATCTCACAACATAGCACAAACATAGTTTAAATCTTTAAATTTAAATTTTTCATTATTTTTTTTATTATTTTTTTTATATTATATATATATTGTAATGTTGAAATGTTTTTTTTTTTAATTGTTCACCAGTTATGATAATGAGCAACCTATAGATATATGCATTTATAATGTTTTTTTATTTTTATTTTATCTTGTTGCATATTAAAAAATTAATATCATGTATTTTATTTTCTTTCGCTATAAGGTTGCAAAAGAAAAAGATATTTTTATATATGTAATTTATGGGTATACATTTTAAACATATATGTTAACATTACCGAATGCGTGCATGTGTAACTGCTTATCCAAACACATCAAAGAATAGGTTATATATGATTAGTTTAAAATGGTAAATTGAAAAGTAGGGCATTACATTTGAATGGAAGTGAAATAACATATACAAGTTACACCTGAAATTTATTTTATGATATGATAAGTAAGAAAAGTCTTAAATAAGCATTTATAGAATATGTATTTTTTTTCTAATATTGATTTAAGTCAGCTTATTTTGAGATATCAAGAAAAATGACAAACCTATATGTTAGATTTATTTGCTTATACTTATATAAATTTTTTATATTAATTTTTGTATTGAATTAATATGGTAATAAGCCATTTATTTAATTGTTGATTTGACTTTAAAGAAGGAAAGAAAGAGTAGTAGTGTTAATAAAATATAATTATATATCTTAATTGGTTTCCGAGTTGTTATTAAGAATATTGTGTTGTTGTTTTTTTTGTCTTAATTCTATCATTTTAATTCATCATCATTGCTCGCAGTTATTAAGTATTACCATTCGTATATATTGAGCAATCACTTGCAAATATTAAGCGTCCGCAAAATAATAGGTAAACTAGAATGTTGATATTTAAGTATTTAAAGATTATGCTTGAGAATAACCAAATTTTGATAATTATAGTTCAACAATAGAAAGCTAAAATTGTGTTGTGTCCAGAGTTTAGATCATCCTCATCAAAGATGGATATCATGTTATTGGTTAAAAATGTTTCAAATAATACTATATAAAAGTTATGATCGCCATCAATCATCATTAATAAATTATAATCATTAAATTTAATGTTTAGCGTAATGAATATATTTTAGTAAATAGGGGTTTATAGAAAATTGAATATTATGCAAAGAGATTCAGGATGATCAATCATCACCATTAGTATTATTAAATCCCAGTATGAAATAGGATAATTTTAATAGATGCCTATAAGTTTATAAAGATGAATTTATTGTTGTGAGTTTATTAATAAGCCATGGCTGGTATCATCATCACTATTATAATCATTATTATGATATCACTATTATTATCATTATTATTATGATATTATTATCATCATCATCATTATTACCTTTATTGTGATAAATAATCTAGTTAAATGGCCATCAATATCAATAATGGTCTTCACATGCTTGTTTGGAAGCCATTAATAGGATTATACATGTCTGTTCATCAATATACGTAAATGAGCTAGCAATGTCTATAAGAATCTTTGATCTATAGTATAAACTTTGGTAATATTGGGATCTTGTAATTTTATCAATATAGATAAAATGTAAGAATGTCATTTTTTTTCATTAGTCATCCAAGTCATGTGTAATAAAAATGTACTGAATGAGTTTGAACTCAAGTACACTATAAACAGATACTTATCTAGATTGAAAACAATCTAGTGGCGCTCATGGGAAAACACATGTACTTAGCTAAACTGAATAAAGAGTGATATCATCCCTTTCCAACTTCATAATATTAGTTTTATAGAATATATATATTTTTTTATAAGTTGTCATGAATAGCACCAGTGTGTGCATATGACCATGAATGGTCTTATATATTTGGAAAGAAGAATAGGAAGGATTCTTTGTTAGAAGAACCTAGTATTGGAGATAAGCATAAGGCACTCCAGGAATTTCACAGTGGGTATTTTTATTCAGTTGCTATATTTAATATTATTTTTATTTGATGACAATGGCCAGTATGTTTTATTGTTCAAATGACTGCCCCAATATATAAATAAATACCAAGAATCTTTAATGCTGATATTTTCAAGTGGCACAGTGATTCTATAATTTCTTTATCTATGCTATGATGAATTAATATAATTACAAATGGTACAGATTGGATAGGCATATATCTAATAATTAATAATTTCCCCTATCTAAATATTTATTATGGTTACAAATGTGACATATTAAAATAGTTACAAATTATAGTTACAAATGGCATGCCAAATAGGGATTGAAATATGCCACACACCTGAGAAAGGTGTATTTCTATTATATAATTTAAATAATTTCAAATCTTATATTAATTTAAATAGTTACAAATCTTATCTTATATATATTAATTTGAAATAGTTACAATATATATATATATATTTTTAAAAAAAATGTTGACAATACTTTTTTTTTTAAAAAGAAAAGTAAAGGAAATGAACTTATAAACTGATATATATTTTTTTAAAACTGTAAACTATTACGATAAAATTTGATTCATATCATCTTTATTTTTATTGATGGACACATGTATGTGTGAATTTTATATATATTTTCCAAATTGAATTAATTAGGATAAATATAATATTTTAGGTAATCATCTGATATCTGGGCACGACCATCTGATGGCATTGTTTATGTGTCAAAACACATAAAAATGCAGTTTTGCCGGCCAGTCTTACAGGTTAATAATACAATATTTATATTGTATTAAACCCATTAGCTAGGCTGCTTTACATGACATTGTACAAAAATATTACGGCCTGCTTTGTGCTTCGAAACTATTTACGCGTATTTGTTCTATTCATAGCTGATTACAGTATCGCTTAGAGAGTGTTTTAATTTCAAGTCGGTGCAACTTTTCAAATCTCCATAATAGAGTAATGTCATTTATATGTAAATAATGTTGTTAATTACTAATAATTGTCATATGGTCCCTACCCTTCCCTAAAAAAATGTTAATATGTAAAAAATTGGCGAAGGGTATGTTCGAACATGCTTCGACAAAGCTCACGCGCTAAGTCACGTTTCAGCGTGGAAAATATACGAGACCAATAAAAAGTCTGAGAAGAACGTGCAATTTTTCAACTTTTCACAGTTGCCGAGTACAGAAAGTGACAGAGACAGTGTCCTTTTTTTTGCAGGCACATAATGTCCTCCCAAATACCAGACTGTTTTTATTCCAGCAATAAAATAATAAATAAGTTCAAAAAGTACAAAAAAGTCCAAAGTTTGTGTACTTTTTTATTTCATTAGAAATTGCCAAGTATTTGGATGATCTTTTTTCAGCAGGGTTAAAAGAAATAACTATTTTTGTTGACTTTTTGTTAATAATAACAAAGTATGAAAAGCCCCCCAAAAAAGCAGTTTATTGTAGAAGCCAAAAAAAAAAAAGCTAATTCGAACGAAATATCAATAAAAGTGAGAAAAAGTTGTTGCAAAAAAAAAAAAAAGAAATTATTGACTTTTTGTTACAATTATTTTTCCGAGTATGGGGTGGGGGTTTGAAAGCAATTTTTGTAACCCCAAAAAACACAAAAGTTACTTTGGATTTAATAAGAAGAAAATCAATTTTGTCAAGCAAAAAAAAAGGTAAAAAAAAATTCGAAACAAGTGGGGTTCAAATAAATGACTATTTTTGTTGACTTTTTGTTAATAATAACTGTACGAAAGCCCCCCCCCCACCCAAAAGCTGTTTATTGTAGAAACAAAAAAAAAAAAGGCTAATTCAAACGAAATATAAATAAAAGTAAAAAGTGAAAAAAAGTTTAAAAAAATGAAAAATTGACTTTTTGTTACAATTATTGATCCAAGGGTGGGGGTGGTGTTTCAAAACAATTTTTGAACCCCCAACAACATAAAAGTTACTTTTGATTTAATAATAATGAGAAAAACAATTTAGTCAACCAAAAAAAAAAAAAAGGTAGAACAAAGTCGAAACAAGTCCCAAATAATTGTATTATATTTTTTCGGCAGAGGAGTTAAAACAAGTTTTTTTCGTGAAACAGTCCAAAGTTTTAAAATTCAGAAAAATAAACACAAAATTAAAATTACCAAAATTTGTAGAATAAAGAAAAATGTCAGGTTAAAAAAAAAACCAACGAAAATGAATATAAAAATTTGTGTTTAATAAAAAAGAAATCATGTTATAAATGAAATAAAAATTTATTTAATCAAAAAAAAATAAATCATGTTCTATAAAAAAAAGTTGCGGCGGCCCAGTAACGTTACATTTAATGTGATTTTGTATAGCATCAACGCCCCAAGCAGTCGTGCCCGGATATCAGATGATTACCATATTTTATTGTGACAAGATAAAATATATAATATAAATGCCAATGTGCACATACATTCCTATGAACACAACATATATGTTAAATCAAGAATTAATTATATATTATAAAATTAGTAATTTTATTGTGACAAAAATGAAATATATAAGGTAGATGTCAGTGTGTGCCTGTAATTCAATATGCACACACATGTATGTTAAATATATATAAAGCTGAATATCATTTCTAGATTTATGATAATATTAAATAATAAAATACACCTGGGTCTCGTTTTATGTGGTAGATAGGTTCCTCAAAAAACACGCACAAAAGAAATTGCACAAAAATAAACGTAACTTACCTTGAAAAATGGGGGATAGGTTCTGTAATTTTCGAAATCGGCATAAAAGCAAAGAAATAAGGAAAAATTACTTTAAAATTCGCATTAAAAACTAAGGAAATAAAGTATGACTAATAAAAAATGTCAAATATTTGAAAAAAATTAACTACAGTATTAATTTTACATTTTTTCATATGTTTTAATCATTATAGCTATTAGACAATATGCATTCGTTTGTGAACTAGTAAGAAATCAGATTCGTGATGTAATGTACAACTAGCGCCACTTTCAGTCTTGTGCTATGTTAATCGTTTTCTGTTTCTATATTAATTAAAAAAATGAGATCGCAATCAAAAATAAAAAGGCTATACATTATCATTAGAAAGATTACTTTCAGTTTATAAAATCAATATAATCTTCGTTATTATTTATTTTTAAAATCTAAAAAAATATTTATTTCTGTTAACATCTAACAAAATACATTTTAAAAGTTTAAAATTTTTGAATATTTATTGCGATATTTTTATACATACGTATAAATCTATTATTATTACTTACTCGTTAGTATAAATAGATTATTTACATAGAAGCTAAGATTCTAAATACAGCCTCAGGCCATATTCACGTTAGCTGCTAATATAATGTTATATTTTTGAAAAAAAAAAAGTATTTCAAGTCAAAATAAGTTATTAATAATTTAAATTTCTTGATATCTAATAAATATAGTGAAATATGAAAGATATTAAGAAGAAACATGAATAGCATAACTTCAAAATCGCATTAAAATAATCCACATAAAAGGAGACTCAGATGTATACCTGCTGGAGGATTTAGCTTTAACAGCAGTCAAAAAAATTGATTTTATTTCTTTTTAAAGAGAAGGAAAAAAAACTGTAATCATTAAAGAGAGAATTTGATAACCAATTTTAAATTATATCTATTTTATTAATACACACATGTATGTGTGAATTTAATGTATTTTAACCAAAGAATTAATTATGGAAAGTATAATTTCAATAACTTTTATTATTTTGTCAAATCAAAAAATCATATGATGTAAGCAGCAGTGTATGCATAAATGGCTAAACGCACATATGTGTAAAATTTTAATCAAATTTTGTTTGATATAATAATTGAAATATAAATCAATTGTACTGCATGTCTATGCATATATTAATGAGTGTCAAATAGACACATGTAAAATTTAATCATTTTATTATTATTATTATTAAATGCCAATGCAAACATGTTCATTTAGTATCAAGCCACATGCCTGTGTGCTGAATGGGCTTTAGGTAAATCTAATGGAATAGATATGTAAACCGTAATAGTAACTTGAATCTGGTATATTAATATTGTAAATCAAAATGTAATAACTTAAGTTTTGTATGTTAATAAAAATCAAAAGGCTTATGTGTATAGCCATATTCTAGAGACCTTAACTTTATTTTTTTAATTGTTATTAATAAACTTGTATTCAATTGTTAAAAATTGCATGGCATCATCTCTTTGTTACCATAAAAGTACTTGAGCTTGTATTCTTCTGAACTAGATTTTTGGACTGATGGACATTAGTGTTTTTGGGCATCCTGTGATGATCAATCATCTTGGTGTGAGGATTATATATTCTTCAAAGTCCATGCACTACATTTTATTTTAGCATACTTGGCCAGTACATTAATAATACTAAGTGCCCAGAGCGTTGATGATGATCAGCATGTTTTAATATCCCAGCATTATAATTTATTTGGTTATATTCTTATGGATTATTACTTAGTTGGTGCATCCAAGTAATGGTTAAGTAATTGCCCAAGCTGGCAAAGGCTAAATAGTTGGCCTGTTGATTTATTTCATTGTTGATCATTCATGATGATGGATGATTTATGCTTATTGATAATGCTGGTGGATGTATTGCTCTGAGGAGTAACCGACTGATCTCTCTGAGATCTCATGCTCTCTTTGTAATATATAATATTTCTTATATATATATTTTGTGATGTTAAACATTACTTTAAACATTATATTTTTTTGAAAATTTTATATTTATATTTCCACCATCCCAGGTATAAATATCTGAAACAATAGACCCGTTTCAAATTCAGCCACAAGATGGACTGTTGATTTATTTCATTGTTGATCATTCATAATGATGGATGATTTATGCTTATTGATAATGTTGGTGGATGTACTGCTCTGAGGAGTAACTGGCTGATCTCTCTGAGATCTCATGCTCTCTTTGTAATATATAACATTTCTTATATATATTTTGTGATGTTAAACATTATTTTAAATATTATATTTTTTTGAAAATTTTATATTTATATTTCCACCATCCCAGATATAAATATCTGAACCCCCACCTCATTACAATATTGAATAACAAAAATTATAAGGTGGGTCAGATCTAATCATTAACTTTTTATTTATAGAAAATACAAAGTTCATGAACATCTACTGATTTATTTATTTTTTTAATAAAAGATTTCATTACAAATTATATGCATTAATGGAAGGTATAATAATAGTTTTTCCATTTTTTTTCTTATATTGAGCATCATATAATTTATCATTAAAAAATATAATAAAAGAGATTGAAAAACTCATATTTCATTTTATAAATATTTTCCATGTTTAAATTTGGGATCAACCCACAATCCTTAACTAAAAAGTGTACATGTAACCTCTGATCTAAAAGCTCAGTTCTTTATGAATATGAAATGAAATTTCAAAATACAAAGTATATTTAAAAGCATATGTTTAACAAAATATAGCATAGATTCAATTTATGCAGTTTTCAAAATATATACATATGTTTTTTCAGAAATTATAATGAGTTACGATTAGTGAAGAATAATTAGTTCAATATTTCATGACATATTCTCAGGAAAAGGATGACTTAAAAAGATGACCATAATTCATAATGATTTTTAAAAATGCGAAAAGAAATTTTATATATGGTATCATGAATAAAACATTTTACTTAAAACTTTTAAATCATCACCATCATCCACCATTATAAATCTACTGCAGGATGGTCTCTCCAAGTTCAATCCATTTTCTTTTATCTTTAGCTTCTCTAAAACTTTTAAATACAGCAGTATATGTACTAACACAACCATTGAATGTCACAGTAATAAAACTATATATTTTTTTTTATTTACACAATATTCAAAATCTTATAGAAGCCATAAATTAGGGACTGGCTATAATTACAATACAAGCATATATATGTTAAATAAATTAAAATATGTAATATTTAAAACTATAAATATTCTTACAATGCCATCTCTTTCAATTGTTGCTCGAATTTGCTCAGAACCAGGGGTGACCGTAAAAGCACATTTAGCTGTAACACCATGATCTAAAGCTTGTTTGGCGATACTAGCTGCTCGAGTCATATCTTCGTAGCTACTGTTAGTACAGCTACCAATTAAACCTTTTAAAAAAAATACATATTAAAAATCAAAAGAATAATAAATTTTAATAATAAAATATTTTCTGTGCATGAATGTTAAAGTGTTTATATATATATATATGTTTTTATACATATATTTATACAATATAATCACTGCAGAATATTATATAAAAATAAAATGACATAAATCTTGATTATTATCAATTGTGATAAAAACATTAATAAAAATTTAAAAATATCTTCCAACAACATATTTCTGTACCTAATATTGAGATGCATTTTATATAACATCAGAGATAATCTTTATAAATAAGAGCAATTACAAAATAATATATACCAAAACAAAAAGACAAAATGATTTCTTTGCATAACATTTTAAAAATTAGCCAACACATAGCTTTTCAAATAATTCATAAAATTTACTTCTAGGTTGCACTTTGTTGCTGATAATTAAGATTTAAAACAAAACAAACAAAAATTCTGTAAAACAATATAAGAAAAAAAATTGTGATGTTATTCATAAATATGTATTCATGGTTCAATGACAATCAGCTTTTAAATTTTTCTGACATTAATATCCATGCAGAATATTAACAGACTATAATATACTGCTAAAAGTCATTGAATTCCACATCATATAGTGTTAAAACATTGAAACATGCATTTATGATGCCAAGAGATGACTATCTAGTATTCTAAACATTAATATGAATCATGGAAATCTTCAATTGAAAATCCTTATTTTGCTTAAAGCAAAAAAATAATAATAATGTAAAATAAATAAATAAAATTGAATTTAACAAAATTGCAAAATAAAAACTACTCAAGACTACTGAGTTTAATTGAAATTACTAAATTGGAGAATGATAAATGGAAATTTATTTTGATGAAGTACATTTTTTTGATTATAATATTGTATTGAAACAATAAGTATTCAAAGAGTAGAAAACTGCCAGAGCTAGTACAAGGAATGTCTGAGAATCTTAGCACACTAATTGAATTACAAGGATTAAAAATAATTACTTTCATGTTGA
This sequence comes from Epiperipatus broadwayi, assembly GCA_028023455.1. NCBI lineage: Eukaryota > Metazoa > Onychophora > Udeonychophora > Euonychophora > Peripatidae > Epiperipatus > Epiperipatus broadwayi. Next base: position 77,279 of record JAQFVV010007429.1, on the reverse strand, counting down.
AATCATTAAGTAATAATTGACTTCTATTCCAGTTTACATTGATACTAATAATATCTCTCTTCCAATTCCAGAACTGTAATACAACATGATAAGGAAAGAATAAAACAAATGGACAGTAAGGGCAGTGCAGCCAGACCTTCATTACAAATCTCTAGAAGTTTCTGGAAATGCTATCAGTGACAGAACAATAACGCAAAAAGCCAAATAATATGTCTTAGTAGATTATTATTTAAACATAAAAACATTTCTAGTAACCTACAAATACCAATAATTTCTTTGTTGAGGAGACATTTATTACATAAGCGAGATGATGCAAATTGTCAAATCAGCATGTTTTTTAAAAAGGTCCAAAAAATTATAAATGACACACTATTATGTCAATAAATATAATGACATTCATAAACTTTCTTGTATGTAAAAAAAAATCTAATCAATTTAATAACCAACTTTGAAAATGATTTAGATACTTTAGGATATTTTTTTTTTAAAAAAATGAAAATTCTAACAAAATTTTTTATGGATGTCTTTATGTTTGATTTTTATATCTTATCCACTAAACAGGTATCTGTAGGTAAATAATAAAGCTACTAAGCAATGATAATAAATTAAATATTTAAAAAGTAGTTACTCAAATCAAAAAAAGAGAGATTTCATTAAATTTCTGTCTGCACATATGTAAGGGTCTAGAGTTTCTATAAATAATTTAGATGTGTCCAAAATTTATTACATATCATAATAAATTAGGCAACATGTCTTTAAACTAGAAACCCTTATATTAACATATATCTAATTGCATTTCAAATTATTATATACTATTTTATTAATAATAATGTAAGTAAAAAAAATTTCTACTTATATATTGTAAGTATTCAGATTAACTGTAAGTTAAAGTATTAAAAAAATAAATAAAGAAGTTTGTTGATCTTGTTTGGTTTTCCTTTCACTTAATCCATGGATAATGGAGATCTTGAAATACAAAGTTAACTTGATAACCATGGCAATCTAATATTTTAAATAATATTGTTTACTGCTAATTCTAGCTTAAAAATCCTAAATCTGTTGTATTCAATATCAGAAAAAATATAAACAGGTAAATAAATTAAGAGATTTTAGAAATAGTTAAATATATCATGAAAGATTACTAGACTAAAATCATCATTGTTATTAAGTATTACACATTTCAATTTCTGTTATTGCGATCACGATAGCAATGCCTATTATAAAATTAAATGTTCTTATGTTTCACATATATTTGTTTGTAAATTAATTGGGGGAAAATTATTATTATTAAAAAAAAAAAAAACATATGTAAAAATATATCCATTAGAATGTATCAAAATTGTAATATAAATTCTTTATTTTGGTTTTAAAAAAAAAAAAAAATCATATTGAACTTAGATTTCATTTTCAATGTATCCAATTCTCTTAAAATCTCCATTTCACTTACAAAAGGGAGGCAAAACTTTCTCGAACAGATCGTTCATCATCGAGTTAAATTCGAGTGATTTCCAACAGTTGTTATGACAGCAATAATGTCATCAAGAATATATTATAAATAGAACCGAGATACTATAATTTGAGTTATCATTTTGTCATTGCATAAAACGAATCGTTTTTCTCTGTCTTCAAAATTTATTAAATTTTATTATTTAAATAGTTAGTTCATAAATATGAAAGAATACAAATTTTAACTATCTCCCCATTTAATGGACAGCTTGCTGATGAAATTCCCAAGGAAACAACAAAAATATGAAAGGAAAATCCCATCAAAAATGCCTTGTATTGCAAATCAGCTATATAAAGATATTTTGTGTTTAAAATTTAAAATTTTAAATTTTTTTTTTTTATGGGTGTTAATCCCTTTTTTTTTTTTTGTATTTGAATTTTAAATTTAAAAAATCTAAAAAAACAACAACATTCAATTTAATTTAAATAAAAATATTAAACCTCGATTCTCTTAAAAAAAAAAAAAAAAAAATAAAAATTTATTTTTAATTCCCCACATACCTTTTTAAATTTTTATAATAAAAAATTTTTTTTCACATTTTTTTTAAGGAAGAGGGAAAATAAAAGATTCCAGTTATGTGAAATTTTGCATCTGTTGTTTTGAAAGCGGGATAATTATCTACTTGAAACAAAACATTGAAAGTTAAACGCGAAAGGAATTAAATTCGAATTTGAGTGACTTACCACTCATGCTTATCTTCTCTATTAAAAAAAAAATTCAACTCTACACTTTAAGATTTGAAACAAAGAATCAAAAGCTACGATGGATCAGTGAATAGTGAGTGAATAAGGATAGACTTTCGCTTATATATGGTATGTTTTTTTTTATGCATCATATATGTAGACACTTTTTTTTAGACAAGGATATATAAATACACCTTTACCCCGCTTAGCGATTGTCTACTTAGCGATATTTTGCAATAGCGATCATCATCAATTTGTACCCACTACTTCGATGTACAATCGATTATTCACTATAACGATCGGGAAAAATAAAATAAAAAAATTTGGCAGCCATCTTAAATTTTGCGTCACTGATGACGTCAGAGATAGCTATATTAAATTCATTTTACCCAAAAGCAAACGTATATTATTGTAATATGTATACAGGTAATGACTTTGCTGTAATTGTATATACATACAATATTTTATTCATAAAACACTTAAAATATCTATAATTACTGAATCTATAATACTGTATACAGATTTGCACTCTCTCATTTATTTCAATATCGACTGCGCTTTATAAAAATATTATTATTTAACAAATAACACAGCAAATGTTCATCCACTTTTTCTTTTAAAATACGTATATATGTTATACAATAATACCAACAAATTAAAAATCCTTTTTCTTTTCAAAAACTTCATTTTCTTATCTCAATACTGAACATATACAGTATATATATTTATATAATACAAAACCCAAACGTTTCAACGTTGATTTGTAATTAAATAATATAAAAGAAAGAGTAATAAAATATAGCAGTGGGAGAGAGATATCCTTGAAAATGACTGTATGAAGATAAATAGTTGGAGTTTTGTATTATATAAATACTGTATATACAGTATATATATATGTTCAATATTGAGATAAAAAAAATAAAGTTTTTGAAAAGAAAAAGAAGGATTTTTAATTTGTTTATAATACTGTATACATATAAGTGTTGAATGTCTTTAGAAAAATTAAACTTTATTTAAATATAATGTACAGTACTTGGATTATTTAAATAAAGTTTAATTTCTCTAAAGACATTCAACACATATATTAGATGATGAAATACTCCAATATATTGTAACGATCCGGAGAAAGTAGACTAAAGGTATCTGCACTACAGGGCGCCATCTAGGCATTTGAACCTAGAAAAATTTATAGAGTAGGCAGATACGTAAGTAAAAAAAAAAAAAAAAAAATTTTTTTATATTTTGCATCCGGTCGTTAGGCCATGTCACTAGCTCAGTGGAATAGCAGAGATTTAATAATATAATATAAGAGTATATATAAAAAAAGAATAAAATAAGCCACTGCCAGTAATTAACACACAATTTATTTATGCACATACATATAAGATTGAAAATTGTTTTAGTATCAGTTTACATTTTAACATCTAACATTATTTTTAACTTTACTTTGAATTTTAATTTACATTTTAATTTCTATTATATTATAAGTTTACATTTTAATTAAGTTCGCACAGATGGGGCTTATAAAAGCTTGTTTTAATATGTTGCGTATAGATCGGTTACATAGATTTCAATGGTTAAAAACATTTCAAAATAAACATAAACGATCAAAATATAAAATCATTGATACTGACAATTGCAGAGGGAAATTTATAAGTAACTCAATAGTATTCACCATAAGATACTTGCATTGTCACCAATAACTTAAAAGACATCCGAATAAATACATTTTAGATACTCACCGTGAGGTATCATTATTTATCGAATGTCTATATATTTTGATCAAATATGAAATCCAAAACATAATTAACCGATAATGAATCTATGCAAACGTCTATAAACAACTTAAATTTAATGCATTTTTATTTAGTGTCGAGTATGAATAGATTACATAGATTTGCATTTGAGAATAAACATTCTATCCCTATTTAACCTTAGGCTAAAATTCGTAGTCAAACTGGCATCAATTCATCTGATATATCGATGTATTCAATGTAATAAAATACGGCAGCACAAAAAGTTAAGAGAAGAAATTGCCTCTCGTCAGGTAGGAATATTACATCTATCTGCGAAGAAGAGCAATAAAACAAAAAAAACTCCGTAGAAAGGAACTACAGTATCCGACTTATAATTCCTTCCATAGGCAAACGGGTGTGTGCGGCATATGAAGCGATTCTGCCCATAGCGAATCTGTACCATTTAACCACGAAACAAATAACCTAAGATTATCCTCCCCTAATATAACTTTACAAATCTATACAGCCATTTACGCCTGACTTAAGTTTAACATTTATATAATTTAACTTAACGGAAAACAGAAATCATAATAAAACTTAAAGAACAAAAAATAAATAAATGGAAATGATTTTAAATAAAAAAAAATTTCAAATAACATTATTAATATTAATTTACGTTGGTCAGATAGGATTCTATTTGTATTTTTTATATATGGAAAGTTTTTAATTTAATGTTCATAAATTATAAAGTTCTTACGGTTTTTTAAACAGTTCATCTTTATATGTTCCTTGCCGTTTGAACGTGAATTCCCACGCCATCCTAAAAAGATTGGTATCCATTTAGCCGTTGTTTTATTTATTCATTCGGAGGTTTTTTAGCTTAGTTGGTCCTCAATGTAGAAAACGATAGTTCATTTCTCTTTCTTTCTTTGGCAAAGCTGAAGGGATTGAAGAGTGCGTCTTTTGAATCCCTTCTCCTTCACTTCCGCACTAACACATATCTGTCACATCGTAAATAATCAAAAACTAATAATATTCAAACTTGTCCTTTTATATTAATTTGAAGGATTGAATTTACATTATGTCATCGATGCGATGGTCCTTTCGCTGAGGTCCGATTCCATAGGGATTTCTTTTTATTTGCTAAAAGTTTCTATTGTTTTCCTATCTGACCGATGTTTTTACATTTAAATGCCCAAGGCTGGTTTACATTTAACTAATTAAAACAATAATTTCCATTTCTGATTAATTAATATGTTTTCCAAGATTAAAGATATATTTTTATCTCTAAATCTTTTTAGGTTTTTGTTTTTAAAATACCTTTCTATTTTTAATAAAGTTTTATTTTAATAATTTTTTTTTTTTTATCTGTGCGATTTATATATATGAGTTTAAGATGATATTTAATTTCAATTTTTAATTCTTAAAGAAAATTTTTAAATGCGAACATGTTTAATAATAAAAAAACAATGTAACGTCGTCTGTGCTTGTTACAATATAAATATCACAACCTTTCAGGAAAACACTAAATATGAATATTAAACAGCGTGGGTATGTTTCTTATTTACGATATATTATTTTTTGAACATCTGGATAATTATGTAAAAATAGTTATTGATTTTCTAACTTCATTAATAAACATGTTGTTTACAGCCAAGTTATTTCAAATCAAAAGAAAAACATTTTAAAACGCAAATGTTGAATTAGAAAAGTTTAAAAAGAAAAACATTGTGTATTTAAAATAAATGTTAATGAGTTTCTTTCTACACGAACGAGGGGAGGGGGCACTATTAGATTACTAAAAATACTGTATTTATTAAGATTCCAACAATCGACTTATAGCAAATATAAAATAAAAGAAAAATAAACCTAGCATATGTTTTTAGAAAATTAGTACAATTGGGTTTTTTTTTCTTTTAAAATAAGTTGAATTTTTTTTTTAAAGTTGACTGATTTACGTGTACAGTAATAAGTCTTTATTTTCAATTAAATAATTTCTAATTAAACATTGTTTTTTAATTTTAATAATTTTAAATAAGAAATAAACATAAATACAGTAATATGTACTGCAATACAAAATTTTAAATAAGTGCCTTCAGTCAAATAATGAGACCTTATAACATGTTGTATGAAAAGAAAATTCAAGAAGCACGTCAACCATCTATTCTAAACTTTTTCTCCAGGGATTCTCAGCCATCAATATCTGATGCATCTCCTCCAAAAAAAACCAAGATCAGAAAAAGATTTAGAAGACAGCAATAGCTCTTAGAATGTGCAACTGATAACTCAAAAAATTAAGCTAAGTTTTTTTCTTTTTACATATTCATATATACTGCACATACATATATAGTACAGTAGGTACATATTTCAAGTGAATATCTGCATAATACAGCATAGTTTACACAAGCATATTACATTAAGGGTTTTGGTTTTACATATTTTTATACAATGCATTCAATAAATAATTTTTTAATATGTTTTTTATTCCCAAGTTAGTGTAATTTTTTAGCTTTAGGAACCAACCAATTTTTTTTCTCATAGACCCCCATTATAAATACGTAATCTGAATACGATATTCTTGCTTAACGATGAGTTTTGGAAGACCAATTGCCATCGCTAAGCGGGGTAAAGGTGTATATATATGGTATGATAGAATTAATGCAGTGAGCAATGAAAAGGTCGGAGAGATTCATTTAGTTCTCATTTAGGCTCTTATTTAATACAACCTGATGTTTCCAAATATTTCATTTTTTTTGTATGTTCAAAATTTAACTTGAAAATATTGGGTAGAAAAGGGTTTAAATTATAGCAGATATTTTTTTATGTTTGTTTAATTATTATAGCATTAATGAATAAATAGAGTTCAATATTTTTTTTTATCACATTTTTTTTTTTTTATCATTATATATATTTCAAATCTCTCCTTCCGTTTTCATCTTGTGTTATTGTCACGCAACATATTTGGAGTTCCATATAAATAGATTTATTACTTTTATTAATTTTAGTCTGTTGCCAAACATCGATGGATACTCCTTTTTTTATTTTTTTATTACTGTTATTCATTTTTATTTTATAAATCAATAAATTTAAAGTTGATTTTAAATCAGACGAATTGGTTTATTTTTATTTTTTTGAATGCGCAAGATAATTTTGGTACTTAAAATTTTGGTCCAAGGTTCAAACTCATCTTGGTGAGTGAACTAGAATTAAATATATATTTTATACACTATCATTTTTTAAATCCTATTATGTATAAATTTTACATTTAATAATGCATTCAAATATTTGTTTATTTATTTAAATCAATATTACTAGTAAAATAATTTCATTAGCTCTGAGTTGATGATCTATTTGCTTATTTTGTCTGGTTATAAAATCTTAATCGATTGTGTTCTGTCATTAGTTAGAATTACTTATTTTAATCACTTTTTAAATTTCTTTGCAGTGGAAATCATAAATTTCATTAACTAACGTAACTGAATATTATCTTTGGCTTGGATAACTATTAATTATTGTCATATATAGCTTAATTGTTACAGAGACCATCTTATATTCAATTGACTAGAGATTTAAATGAATAATATAAGCGATGGTAATTCAGTAAACATCCAATCCGAAACATAGGGTATATTTTATATAATGTGATTGGGTATTGTAAAATGTGAAATTAGCTAATAGAGTTATTTATAATACATTCTTGTGGAGTATTTCATTTTAGAACATAAATGAAACAATAATTGCATATCGCTCTACTGTAGGATAAGAATGAAATGTTTATATTACGTTTAATGTTTTACTAAAATAGTTATAAAGTTGAGTAAAGCTTTATTTTGTTTAAACATTTAAAATAGTGTATAAGTTTATAAAATGTTTTCCAAAAATGTAATTATAATTATTTTAGAAACTAGTTGATTTAAATAGAATATCATTAATTAAGATAAAATTGAATTACTAGAAATAATATTAAATTAATAAAGTATGTCAAATTTAGTTTTATTCAATTGTTAATTGATTAGATATCTCAAGCACACATCACTGTTAGGGCAATGATATACGATTTTACTTTTTATTACAGTTTACTTTGAAAGTGTGATAAATTTGTTGATGTTTGGAGCGGTGATTTATTTGGCTTTATTTTGTTTTAACCATTATCTGGATAAGTTAGATTTTAATATAGATTGTTAGTAGTATTTTAGTGTAATGTAGTGGACAATTTAAATAATCATATGTGGGAAATATTGTTATGGCTAATATGACCAATGCCTGAGTTAGATAATTGTATATAGGTTATTACAGTCACTATGTATTAATGCATGTTTTGCTTAGTGATAAAGAATATCAACCTCGAGGGCATTTCTTTGTGACAAATGTTGATTAAGCAAATGTAGAGGTAGTGAAATCAAAATCCATTATTATTGTGAGAAAATAGCTACCCCATGATGATTCTGCACAAGTGATAATTATTACAAAATGCCAAATCAACTTTAGGACTTTTATAAAACGACATTCAATATTTATGTTGAATCTAGATTATTATGGATGACGTTTCAATTTTTAGGCATAGTAAGATTTCTTTTTATATTATTATCACATATTATTGTCTATATTTCATTACAAAATGGCGACCCCGATTGAACTAGATTTTATTCAAATTATATTGATCACTGCTCCAGCATTGGTCAGTTTAGCATGTTACAATATATATAATTAGCTAGAGGAAAGTTTTAATTAAAAATTTATAAAATTATTTAGAGAGTGATCTCTATGTATAATAATAATAATAAAAAATTAGAATTGCAATATATAAAGGAATGCATAAGAATGTTGAAAAGTTTATTGTAAGTCTCAAAATCCTAAGGCATAAAATTACATGTTTTCAATGCTTGTGAATGTTAGAATGTCAACAAAAGAAAATGATATAGGTTAAAAATAAAATTGATGATCTTATTATACAACAAAGCAAAAGAAATTCTTCATAATACATTATAATTCCAAACTTTTAAAACATTGTAATGGCAAAAGGGTTATTTCTTTCATTATAGGACCAGGTGATTAGGAAAAAATGACATTCAATCACTATTGCATTGATTGGAAGAAATAACAGTTAACAATAGAATGAAGATCTCACAGCATTAAATTTCAGTAAAAATAAACAAATTCCTCTTTAGATGGAAAATGTTTATCATCTCCTCTTATACACTTTAATGCAAACTTTTTTTATCATTCCTTCTTTATTTTGCTTACAGTTTTCACTGTCCTGCAGTCTACATCAAAGCTACAACATTTAAAGCTACAAAATTAAAGTTTCATATAATTATGAAAGGTAATATAATGATTATACAATTATATGTTATGTCCTGCAGTCTTCATCAGAACTACAACATTTAAAGCTACAAAGTTAAAGTTAAATATGATTATGAAAGGTAATATAATGGTTATACGATTATATGTTAAGTGTTGTAGCTCTGATGAGGACTGCAGGACAGTCAAAACTGTAAGCAAAATAAAAAAGAAATGAGAAAAAAAAGATTGCATTAAAGTGTATAAGGGATGATAATTTTTTTAAAATATATATGAATATATGCAGACGAATGCAATAAAAGTAAAGGAGAAGATATAAGAATAATACATTGGTATTTCAAACAACACCATCTCCAAATAATTTAATAGGGCAAAAGTGAAATAGACTCAAATTATTGCCAAAATTAATTATAAAGACATGGATATGATTTAACAAAATAAGTGCAATATTAGATTTTAATTATATTGTCTTCAAGAAAAATACAAGAATATAAAAAGATGTGTATACATATATAATATTAAAGCTCTATTTTATAATTTTTTTTCCCCCATCCATAGTGATGAAGCAAAATTACATACACATCTGAATATTCTATGTGCTTCCGTAAAATCAATATAATAATAGATTACATATTGCTTTCTTATTATACTTTCAATCAAAATAAAAAAAATCATGAACATATATAAAGAGAATGAAATTTAAAAATACACATAATTCACAAATAATCTGTTTTGTTTTTTTTAAAAAAAAATCAAATAATGAATTCTTTTATATAAATTTCTTACCTACTTTAATTTCCAATGGCCAATCATTTGCTTTAGCATTTTTACCCAATTCTGAAATAGGATGAGCTAAATCTGGAGTAAAAGGCCCATTTACATGTGGTACTAACTGCAAGAAAAATAAAAGTAAAACATTTATATAAACATAAATATTAAATTTTAGACATGTATATTGATATGCTTTATTAAGTGTGTAATTTTTTCTATCTGTAATTTATTAATATAAAGTAAAATTTAAAAAAATGACTTCAAAAGTATCAACTGCAGAAAATATTTAACAAGTACTGCTTTCGAGTATTTACTGAATTATTTGATAACATTAATTACAAAATTCTATTACAGTTAAAAGCAAAATTGCATATAATGCATAAATTATATCAGCACAATAAGCAAAAAGAATACAGTTTTTATTCCATATATGTCCTTAATTTTGAAAGATACCATCAATGTACCTGATTGTTGCATAATGAGTTATATTATATTAAAAATAAATAAATCATTCTATAAAACTACCATTAAAAGAAATGATTATATCATGAAATATTAATATTATATATCAAAAAACAATTAAAGATTCAGAATCAATATTGAAAAACTGGACTTAAGTACACAAAGATTCTAAGAGGAATTTCTATTGTTAAAAATCTTATTATCCACAAATGTCCACATTCTTAATCTCGGATCGTTATTCAACTATGTCCAAGAAGGAGCATAATCATAAAATAGAGACAATGCATAAATTTATCTTTGCAAATAATCAATCATGCAGGGTAGACAACTGTTGAAAAATTTTAAAACAACTTAATAAAACATAGGCCTAATCCAGAACATATAACAAATAATCATTATTTATATAAAATTAACAATACACAATTCAGTTAATTTTAATTATTTAATATTAAACATCAGCAATACAATATCTAAAACAAAAACTAAATTCACTATGAAAACCTGGAACAATTCCATGGGATGTTAATATATTAAACAATTCAAAACAAAACAACACTCTCCATATAGTAGTGCCATCTTGTGCTAACAAGAGCAATCAATGGATGCTAATATATATTAGTCTTTAATTAATTCAAAATTCGAATGCAAGAAGACAAACCATAATTGTCATCTAATGATCAAAATTATGTGTTTCAATTTAGAAATATACAGCAATCACCAGAAAAAACTTTAAAATAGATCTGATCTTTATTTTGCAAAACACTTTGAAGAATCTGACAATAATACATTGATCAAAGACATAATAATAATCTCTTCATCCATCACTTTATAAGATCAAAACTTATTCATCATATACATAAAACTTCATCATATTAACAACACACAATAATTTTGTTTTCATTAGCTTAATGACATCAGCACAATACTTTCAACCAATTATCCTGGTGTTTTAATCCATTGCTCAAAAATGGAAGCTTTCTGGAATTAGTTTTTTCACCCCATACCCCAAATTCAGATTGGTCAACTAAATGGAATAGTTGAACTTATTCTGTGTCACTTTGGTGCTGGAATGTCAGTGGTCTCCTGACAAACGAATATGACTATTTATTCACAAATCATTCCATCTTTTGTTATCAACTGTAACAAAACCTTTGGAAATATAATATGGAAAAAAAATTTCTGCACAGATCATTTACAAAATTCTGCTACTTGTAACTAAACAACCCTATATTTTCCTTTTTATCAAAAATAATTTATTCTTTTTTGTCACTTCATGTATAATTAGACTTTTTTGATAATAAAGTATTGCTTTGAGTCATTAGACACAACAATCAAAACAAACAAACAAAAAAAAACACTAAGTGTTGCCCATTCTTTTACTTCTTATTTTCTTATTCCAAGTGAAAAAAACAAATCCTTTTTAGAAAATTGAAAGCAAATGTGTTCCTCTTAATTTTTTTAATCAATTGCAAAATAATAGCATCAGTAAATTTTATATTCCATTGAATTCTATAATTAGCAGCAATATTGTGATTAAACTTATCTTAATTAAGCATTGAATCAGTTTCATCCTAGTGCGTAGTGATAAAAAAAAAAAATCATTTTAACTACAGCATTACTAATAAGTACACAAGATTTCTTAGAAAAATATTTGATTCTTTTTTTTTTAAGGTAACAGGATACACTGTTGTAAGATGTAGTAAATTGAAAGAATTTACAAGCTATTGTATATATGGCACTTGCACTCTTATGCTCCACTAAAATTTAAAGTTTAATTAAGCTGGTCATTAAACAAACACCGATTCATAACGATAACCATTTTTTTTAATATTTACCTGTTTGGCAAAAATACTATTACTATTTTATATAATTTGACTTTTCGTTAAAATATTATTCCTAACACTCTGCTTATTCTTAATGGAATTCATAAATTGTTTTTTTTTTACCTTACATAAACTTATTTTAAAATATACTTCCACAATTTGATGTAGTATAAAACTGCTTCTCCTTAAACAAAATCAGAAGTTTCTATACATATGTCCAGAAATCCTCTTATCTAAATTAAATGTTTATAATTTCTGTAACATTATGTAACTAAAAAAAAAAAAATTTCATTACTTTTGCTTCCTATTACAATTTTCAATGAACAATAACCAAATCATTTTTTTAGCATTAATACGATCCCTTTTTCTTCTTCGATCCATTTGGATAAAATCTGTTTTGTTAATTCCTATCCTTATAGTTGCCATTTTTTTTGTCATGAAGATATAAACAAAACAATTGATTTGTTTTACTCCTTCCATTTTTATATATTTCCCACTCTTTATACAACTTTTTAAAACTATTTTTAATTAAAAAAATGAAAAATTTATTACTTTATTCATATTAACCTGCATGGCCATGATTTAGTATTTGAATCTGGGCTGTTGAATATTGAACATTTATTTTCTGAATTGAAACAAATTTAGGATTTTTCTTTCATCTAGGAAATCTATATTAGTGATTCAGTGTTGATAGTAAACAGATATTTACATATTATTAGCTACAAGATAAAGAACTCCAGGACAATATAAATTGTCAGATAAATATTGATATTTTAAATGAAAAAACAAAAAAATATGAGTGTAATACAATGCAACTACTATTTGATAAAAAGGGTGTCATACTCTCAGCTAAGCCCATGATTACTTTTACTTTAATCAATTAAAACATTAATTTTTATTTAGTTTTAGATTAACTTTAGTTCTACAACAACGGTATTATCCATATACATATCTAATTTTCTAAAACTGTTTGCTAAACAAATACTTTGTAAAATGTTACCTCATTTAAATTAATTTCTATTAACTGATCATAAGCACAACTGGCATCAGGAACAAGTAATTCCTCATATTTATCAGATAATTCAGCAATATCTAATAAAATAAAAAAAAGATTATTATATATATATTAATTCTAATATTCTCAAGGATAAATGATGAATTTATAGTATTATAAATATATATGTATGTATATACATATAGCAATATTTAAAAATAGTACATAATTGCATGCAATACCTTTTCTGCCTGTTGCTATTAAATAATCTTTCATTCTTTTATTGTAAGGAAAAATTGAAGTTGTGGCTCCTATTTCAGCACCCATATTACAGATAGTTCCCATACCTGCACAAATAATAGGTTAAATATAAAATGACATAACATTTGATTTAGTTATATATGTATATTTATTTTAAAAGTCAACTTTATTGAGTCTATAATAACAAGAAGAAAAAAAAAAAATAGGAAATATATCTTAATTCACAATTAGTAAGTACAGTTGTATCATTCCTAAGATATAGCTAGATGTAAATCATTTTTATTATCTTATTTCTATTATGATGTATTTTCATTTATTTCTCTTATTCTTAATGACTTATTATTAAAATCTATATTGGATAGCAGAAAAACAGTGTCAACAATAAAATATTATTTCAACTACATGGAAAAAACATTCATATAAATTCATTATATTGCTAGTAATGAATATCGAGATATTAAAAAAAAAAGTCATAATATTGATGAAAAAAGAAGACACACCAGTCTGAAGATATTCAACATGCTATTGAAATAAAAAAGGTCAAGGTTGCAAAAAAAAAAAAAAAGATTATCTTTGAAATCTGAAACATAGACTGTATAAACCAAGGAAATCCTCAAGCAATAAAATGAAAAATTCACACTTTAAGAATTATTAAAATAAAGTCTAAGAAATTTCAGAATAGAAAAACATATTATTATTTAGATCATAGACAATAAGGAAAGAATGATGTAGTTTTTATTGCTAGATATAATATTGCAGAATTGTCACACAATATAATATAATAAAAGCCTAATTGTTATCAATTCATTTTCATATACATTTGTTTAATTATAAATTTTATTAAACGCACATTATTATATTAAGTAATATTTACTAAGGCTGTAACCTTAGGAATAAGCGTCTGAAAAATTCGAAGGTAGGGACCTCTACAGTTCTTAAACACAAGCTTACATTAGTAGTTATAATATGACTCAATGCAACAATTCAAAGAAAAATTTATAAAACTTGTGCACAAAATATATTTTCAGTCAAAATTAGAAAAAGAAAGCAAAAAATGCCATGGGACAGTATGAACTTAGAAGTAATAATAAAGTAGAATGTTGGGAATTTAATGATCTTTTTACTGCCAGAAACTAGAGCATCAACAAATTGAATTCATAGGCTGATTATATTTTTAGCATACACAATGAAAGATTGCAGTTTTAATACTAAAACCATGATCAAGGGCAGATTAAGAAATATATACACACATCAGATGAAATTGAAAAAGAATTACAAGTGATTATATAATAGTTGCTCCATATGTTTTTTGCGTATATTTATTTTGTTGGTTATAATCTAGAGAATATACTTATCTGTTATTAACAATAGCATTAGAAATTGGATGTGAGATTTGATTGCAATTGAAAGTTAATAAAATAAATTATGGAAGAAAGTAAAAAAAATTGGGGAAAAGCTTGAAAAAATTATAACAATTAGAAAAATCGAAATGGATGTCAGGTGATCCAACATTGAGTTTAATAGTAATAATAATGTTAAAATTACAAAGAATAAAGATTTTATAAGAACAATGAATGTTCTGGAAAATTAAGTATAATATTTAAAACAATATTAGCAAAAATTTTGAATTTAGAAACAAATATGGAAAACAAAAACCTTAAGAGAAAAGCAAGTATAACCCCAGGTAGTTTGCTGAAATAGACATATTATAGCCGAGTATCAAATATTTAAAAAAATAAAAAAAAGGGGAAAAATATACAAAAAAAAAAAACACATCATAGACAATAATAAAACAATCTTAATGAGTTAACTTACACACACAAAAAAACTGTCAATAATAGATAAGATCTAATTAGATGTGAAACCTTTTGCAAAAAAATTAAGTACATTAAATTTATAACACTGCATCAGAAATTTTTCAGAAAACAAAAAAAATCAATAAAAGTGCAGCCTAAATTATGCTAATTTAAAAATAAATAAAAAATTGACCGAAAAATAATAATTATCATTCATCTCTTATATCACATACAAGTAATATTATACTGAAAATCATTCAGCAAAGATTAGATCTTATATTAAAAAAGAATTACCAGATGTACAAGCTGATTTTGAGAAGGTCTAGGAACAAGATACATTATTGCTAATACACACTAACAATTGATAAGGTTAGGAAAAAAAAAATGCTTTATTGATTACAAAATCAATGATTTAGATTATCATGCTAAATTACAGAATGTTTTCATAAATGGATGTATTGGAGAATTTCAATGTTCTTATGAGAAATCTATATCAATCTAGAATTCATAGTTAAAATAGAAAATGATGAAAAAGATTGGTTTCACACTAACAAAAAAAAAATAATCAAAGAGATGCATAGTGTCATCATTTCCACTTCAATATATACTGAAAGAAAATAGACTAGTCAGATTTTATAAAGACAAAGGTAGAATCAGAACTGGTGGAAAAACTACTAATATCGATGATAACATCATATTTATAACTGAAAAAAAAAAAAGCTCAAGATTTATTAAGAAAGTTAAACAAGAGAATGACAAAGGTAGGCTGCAAATAAATATAAAGACATGAACAGTTTATATTTTTTTTAGTGATCCATCAACAATTGCAGAGATTCCAAAAATCAAGAGGTTAGTCACACATTAGCAATGACAAAATTGCAATTACAAGAACTGAATATGTTGATCAGCACATCATGTGATAATCAAATCCCATAAGTGATAGATTTTTAGATGTAAGAACATATCTTTAAAACTGAAAATCAGAAATATTTAGCTATCATATTTTCTAGAATTATCTAAAGATGTGAATATTGACACTTAAAAAGAACTGAAATATTGATGTTCTTGAACTGCAGTACTGGCAAATATTTTTCAGAATACTTCGCATTATACCTGAACTCTTACTTGAAGCATACATAATCAGGTAAAAACTGTTTTATTTGTCATAATGTATACAAAATAATCAAATTCATAATTTTTTTTTAATAATCTTTGAAAAGGTTAGTAATGAAAAATCAAAAGAATGACTAACAATGAGTAGATTGAAAAACCAAAAAGGCAATATATCAATCTGGAGAAATGCTATTCATTCCATTGTCTGGAATTGATGTCAATTTGACAGTATCTAATAATAATAAAAGTATAAAATTATTTCACAAATTAAATATTAAAGAAACTACTACAATAACATCAGAATATAAATCATTTTTACGAATTTCTAGCAATATAATAACTGTTCTATTTTTAAGAGACAAAGAATAATTAAATACTCATCAACACAGAAAAAGAGCAAAAAATATAAAACAGAATTAAGAAGAAAAATCACTTTAATGAATGTTATGTATTCCACTCAATATTTATAGCAAGATAAATTTATTTAATAATGATTTAAAAATAGCATACTTATCTTCATCTGGATTGATCAATATGCTTTAGGATCCATCATCGCTTTTAAATGCTTGAATTGTGACATTTACTTTAATTTACCAAATCGTAGTTCTAAGAATTAAAAAATATATTCCTTGGCAGATATCTGCAAGTCACAAAGAATGAAAAGTTCTTCATTTTAGGATATATAAATATACACGTAAACACACATAAGTGTGAATATAGGTGAAAAAGAATAGTGAAGTGGATTTATAGAAAAATCAGATGTTAAACAAATAAATAGGAAAAACAACAAGTAAGAGAAATAAAAACAGCTATTAAGAGAAAAAAAACTACATAATAGTCACAAGTACATAAACAGTATATAGAACAGGACCAGAAATAACTTCTGAAAAACTTCAAGCCTATGAATAAGAAAATATTTATCAGAAATTTGTAATTATTAATAAGAGCTATATGTGTATCTCTACACTTTCCAACTTGTAAATGATCAGTTTGTGATAATCAAAGAAAAGATTATGGAGAATATAAACTACAAAATTGAAAATACAAAAAGATGATGCTTGGCATAATGGTTTAATTACTTTTATAGAAGAAAAGAAGCAAACAAATTTATAACAACTAGAAATATTTAATCATGAAGGCATAAGAATAATAACAAAAAAAAAAAAAGAAGACAATAATCCATATAATAAAAACAAACATTTTTTAACATATATAAAATATTAATTGAAAGTATTTTACTTATAAAAATCTAAAACTGAAAATAATGAAAGGAATAAAAATGTGTATAAAAATATTGTAAAAAGTCAATAGTATAGAAAAAAATCAGGTACTATTATTTAATAGTGTCAAAGAATATTCTATCAAGAAAAGTAAAATACCCGTAATAGATGAAATAAAAATGGTTATGCACTCATAAAACATTTAGGAAAGGTATGTTAAAGAAAACTGAAAAAGAAAAAAAAAACAAAAAATGGTAAGAAAATGATTGACTAATTTTTTAATCAGAATAAATTTATATTGCAAATTTTCCAACAATTATTTTGTTTACAGAGAGGCAAAACTCGCCACACAGTAGCTCCACTCAGTGCAAGCCAGAGTAATCAATGGATGCAGGAAGGTTTGTGCATAATCCCTTTCTAGTGTCTACTCATTCAATATCCCCAAACTAGTTTCTAGCTTGTGGCTTTTATCAGTGAGGAGTCTCGGACATGAGAGCATGTTTAGTATTTTAATTATTTTGTTGATGGATTAAACACAGTTCATTCATCACATACGGTGCACTATTCAGATCAATACTCTTTTAATAATCTTCAACTTGCTCTGAAAATGCGCTAATATCCTTTCATCCAAAGCAATGCTGAATAACAAATACTTCAATTCAGTACTTAATTCACATAGATTTAACTGATATGGCAGATGCTTTCAAATTTTTCCGGATCAATTATAATTGGAATCAAGTATACCACTGTGCTAGATATTAAAGACTTGCATATATCAACTATGAGCCTTCTGGAACCTTCAATAATAAATTATATTTATGTTTTATTAGTTTTTTCTTAAATTTTTTAATTACATTTCAATATTGTTTTGTAATCTTCATGTTAAGACTAATATCTCAGATTTTTTGAAGTTCATAGATTTATTCTATATTTTCACTTGATTGATTACACTGTTTCTATTATCCTTGCATTGAAATATTAAAAAAATTGCTAATAGTTTTCAGTAATAGATAAGTTCATAGATTATAATAATCTCACAGAATATTAAAATTTTGTTTGCGAAATGGCTCTAATTTAAGTTATTATTATTATCTTTAATATTAAACCAGCAACAAATTCACCATATAGTAGTGCCACCCAGTGCAAGATTTAGTTATCAATGAATGGGAAGAAGGTTTGTGTATAAAATCCCTATCAAGTGCCTATTCATCGAATATTCCCAGACTAGTTTCTAGCTTGTGGCTTTCATCAATGAGAAACTTTGGATTTGAGAGCATTACATTTGGATCTCAGAACCTAATGCAATCCTCCAACAACCACCTTTTACCTATTTGCTTAACTATAAAGCTAAGAGCCCAAGATGAACAGAATGTTTTCAGTCTAAGCTAATTCACTTGTATAGTCTTACATTTAGTTAACTATAAAGCTATGAACCCAAGATAAAGGATTGCATTAGATCCTAAGATCCAGGTGCAGTGCTCTCAGATCCAAGACTCCTCATGAAAGCCACAAGCTAGAAACTACTCTAGGGATATTGGATGAGTAAGCATTAGATAGGAATTTTATGCACAAACCTAGCATCCATTATTATGGCTGGCACTACTGTATAGAGAGATTGCTATATATGATATACAGAGTTTCAAAAAAAAAAAGAAGAAAATAATGGTTATATGGGATATGAATGGGCATATTGAAGGAATTGATGAAGTAGATAACGAGAATGGACAACTTTTGAAATTTTTTTATCAGAGAGTGAATTTGAGCATTGGAAATTTATCAAATATTTATGAGGGACAATACACAAGGTCTAGAAATAATATATTTCACACAATAGAATATATATTAGTAGAGAAAGAGGGAATGAATAAAGTACGGAAAATTAAAGTGTTTGATAATGAAGAAATAGTATGTAGTAGTGATCATAATTTCTTTATAATAGAAATGTTTAGTAATGTGATGGAAAATAGTAATAAAAATAGAAAGGATAGTGAAAGAATAAGTTAAAATATATAAAAGTTGAAGGAATCATAGAAGAGTTGGTTGGGGATGAATATAAGGACTCATGTGGTGAAGTAGAAAAAGGGTTTTAGGTGAGAATATTCACAAGTATAAAAGCAATAAAAAAGTGAGTTAGTAAAAGTGTAGAAGAGAGGGCAAAAGGACTATGCTATTAAGAACAAAGAAAGTGAAAAAAATGTTAATGTTAAATGGGAAAAGTATTTAAAAAAAAAAGTTGTCTAAAATAGATAATTATAGTGAGAGAATGAAATTTAATAGTAAATTGTTGGAGGATATTAATAAAAGTGGAAGAGATGGGAGTAAAAAATTTTGAAAATACATTAAAAGAAGAAATGTAGGGAAGAGAGAAATAGTATTACTAGATGATGAAAAAATAGAGTGAAGTTCTAGAGAAGAATTAGACACAATCTTAAATAAGTATGTAATGGATATAGAAAAGATGTCAGATGTGAAGGACAGAATAATAACAAATTATGAAAGCATATAATAAGAAATATTAGGTTTACAAAAAATGAATTGAATGAGGCAGGGATGAAATTGAAAAGTGGAAAGGCAAGAGGTTTAGATGGATGGGCAGCAGAGATAATAATGAATTTAGGAAATAGGGCAAAATTAAACATATCATATTTTAATAAGAAAACAAAGAGAGAATTTCCAGATAGTTGGAATAATTTAAGAGTAAGCTACTATTTAAAGAAAAGGGTAAGGATCATAGAAAGTTAAGCAGTTATAGATCGATAGAGGTAATGCCAGTATTATGTAAAGTTTTTGCATATATGGTGGCTGGAAGCATTGCAAAATGGATGGAAGAAAATATAGTGGGGGGGAATGCAAGGAAGTTTTCAATTAGAAAGGCATATAGGAGATAGTTTATTTGTAGTAACATTAACTTATGGATATGAGTAGAAATACAGGCAGACAGTTATATATAGTTGGTATAAATATATAGAAGGCATATGATAGAGTAAATAGAAATAGAATATGGATAAGTTTAGTAAATTTGGAAATGGATGGAGCTTTAATGGATTTTATTAAGAGATTGTAAAAAAATAATTATTATACATATCAACTAGAAAATATAGAATCAGTTAGTTAAAAATGGGATGGGACTAAGGTAAGGATGCCCTATGTCACCTATTTTGTTTTTGTTGTATTTGAGAGAAATAGAGGGCAATAGAAAGACTAGGAAGAGGGATAGAGATATCATTAATAGGTGACAAGAGAGTACATACACTATTAGGTCTTTTTATTTACGGATGATGTCATCTTGTGCACAGAAAGTAGGGAAGATATGGAAGTTATGCTGAAGACATGTGTAAGGATGGGTAGAGAGATGGAGATTAAATTTAGTGAAGAAAAATTAAAAGTAATGATGATAAATACTAAGGAAAGAGAAGAGAAATAATTTTTATTGGGGAATATAAAGTTAAATGTGGTGAATAAGTATAACTATTTGGAAATTGTCTTAAGTAATCAGAGAAATTGCTTGGATGAAAGAGAGAGAAAATTGATAAATGAAGCAAAGAAAAGAAAGGAACTGATAAAGAAATTAAGTGTTTTCATATAATAAATATGATGAAGCTAGAATTGTATGAAAGGGAGTGGTAGTAGCAGAATTAACATATGGTAATGATGCATTATGTGTTAGTAAAGGGGTGTTAGATTACTGAGAAAAAGTACAAAGAGAAATAGGAAGACATGCATTAGATACACGTGTGGATGGCAAAGGAGGCAATTCAAGGAGAAATGGGACGGTCAAGTTTTTATATGAAAGATGCATAAAGCAAAATGAAAATGTTTGGTAGATTGCAATTTATGGATAACAAGAGAATAGTTAAAATAGTATTTAATTGGGTTATGAGTAAAGGACAGGCAACAAGATAGATGAGAAAGGTAGTACGATATGCAGAAGATTTGGATATGTCAGCATACTTATACAAAAAGTGGTATGATTGTGTTAGAATTGTTGAGTATTATAGTGACAAGGAATGGTATAGAAGAGTAGATGCATTAATGAAAAATAGGGAATTGGAGAACTAGTATGGTGAGTAAAAAGAGTTTAAATATATATAGAAGTAAACAGAATATTAGGTGCGAATTAATTTACAATAATAGCAAGAAAAATAGTTTACTGTTTAAGGCTTGACCAGGATCTTTAGCAAAAAGGGAATATATACATAAATTAAAAAATGTGAGTGACTTAGATTTAATTGAATGTAAATGCATGCAAGCTAAAGGCTATAAATAATGAAGTTGGGGAGAATAAACATAAACATAGTGATTATACGGAAAGTGCATTCTTGGTTTTTATGCTGAGTTTGGAAAAAGATGAGGATTTAGATATAAAGGCCATGAAGTTGACAAAAATTATGTTGTGGATAATGGTGTATAGCAGGATAAAGAAAAAAATATGGGAAAACTTAGGGTGGGGAATGGAAAAAGAAGATAAAGTGGCTAACAGGTTTCTCTGGGCATAATGGCCGAGAGATTCCTGACTCTGAAAAAGGAGAAGCCATGGTGCATTACATCGCATCGTATTATTTTAACAGCTTGTGTAAGCACAGGAAATGATCATGTGATGTTTTAGTGGTTTTATATCTTTAATCTTGTATTAATTTCTTTCAGCTTTTGTTGCTTCTCTGACAGAAGAAGTTTGAAAAGATTACAAATAAAGATTTTTAAGAAAAGTGATTCCAGAAAACAAATTAATCAGATTTAAAAGTTTGAATATTTAAGGAGGTAAATAGTTGAAAAGTTAAACAAGCAATAAATCATGCATAAAATTATTAATAAAATCAGTTTCAAATCAAAAAAACATAATTTATTAAGTACTAATCCATACAATAACAAATTAAATTATCAGATCAAACACAAAGTATAGAGAAGAGGTGTAAAAATATTGCAATTAAGTTTTTTTTTACTATTTTACTAAAAATATTTGTTGCATTCATACTGTTTTGTATGAGAACAATCTGACCATTATTATTCACATGGATAGCATCAGGAATTTTAATATATTCTTTTATTCATGTATAAATTAGTGAATTATCTAATTTTAAATTGTCTATATATGACTAGATCTAAATCTTTTAAATAAACTGGATCTAAAATATTTAAAAAAAAGACCAACATAGAAATGACTTACCCTCCCCAAAAATAGTTTTACAATCCGGTTCACTTTAATAATAATACTGTTATTAATTTAAACAGTAAGAAACAAAAGTATAAAATTTCTTACAACACTACATTAAACATTATCAATCTTATATCCAAATTCTATGGATTGTATAACTTACTACAGCTCAAACTTTTCTCTAATTTTATGCTATAAAGTCTTATTAAACAAACTGTCTACTATGAAATGTAGTGAATCTAATCTTTATTGAATAAGTGGACATGTGATTTCTATAGAAGTGCTTATATAAGCTCTTCCACAGTTGAAATCATTACAAGTTCTCTATAAATAGTATAGCATCAATACTTTATTACAAATGAGAACGTGCAATCTGAAGTACACAACATTAAAATCATATTCATCCCATCAAAATAATATATTAACTCAATAAATTAATGTTGTTGATTAATACTATTAATACAGTCATATCTATGATTATATTCCCTAGGATCTAAATTCCCTTTCTATTTTATTTACAACATGAAGTTTTCATTTGAAATTTGCTTATTTTTAATCATTTACATTTTTCTCCAATGTATGTAAATTCTAAAATTATTTTAAATTATATATAATGTTGATCATTATAATAGCAACAACTATGATATATGGTCTTGAATATTTCTCATTTCATATTTATTTTAATTTGACAAATTAAAAATTTTATCTATTGTATTGTGGGTTCACATTAATGTCAATGCTACACTGCTAAAATATTTTTAATCAAGCATTTAATTCATGAAATGTATTGCTTTTAAGTTTTTATGCATAAAAAATAATTAAGAAACATATTCAGAACATAATCAGGGGATTTGGATATTCAATTATCAAGTTATGTTCATTTATATCTTAAAAATGGCCCCAAATAGATCAAATAAAAAATCATGTAATGCTTTGTTTGTAACAACAAAGATTGTAAATATTTAGCATCTGAATAATTATTAATAAAAAAATAGTAAGGCCTAAATATTAATAATTAAGATTAACTTACCAGTACAGGAAATGTGATCAATACCAGGCCCATGATATTCAACTATTGCTCCTGTTCCTCCTTTTACAGTCAAAATACCAGCGACTTTTAAAATAATATCTAAAACAAGCAAACATATATATTAGTTTTAAATGTTTATCAAAGTACATGCAAGATTTTTGTTAAGAACTAAATTTAACTCTATTTTTACTTCCCTTTTAAAATTACACTTAATTTAAAGATAATATAATATATCTTTTTCTCATAAAGAATTCATAAAAGCAGACCTTTTTCTGTAATAACTCATGACATGCTTTAGTCTTCTCTTCTTAAAAATCTGAATTGAGTAATTGTTTTAAAATAATTATATAACAAAAAAAACACACATATCCAGCTTACAGAATATTTTTCAAGAAATCCATATTTGCAGACTAGTTTCTGGCTTATGGCCTTCATCAGTCAGAAGCTTGGACTTGGATATTTGGAAGTGAATGCATTTTTCAAACAGAAACCAATTTTTATCACTTTTTTTTTATTATTACAAATCTACAAAACTGAAACTCAATACCAACACAATGTTTTGCTTCTGAAATAATCATATAATTGTATAGTCAATTGCTCAAAGATCAAGCAATTTTCAAATTTTAAAATCCCAGTCTTATGAATGCAGGAATCTTAAGCTCATGGTATAAAAATTAAGAAAATATATAAGCAATTATTTCTGAAAGCAAAGATATGGCAGTTCACTGCAAGAAAAAGGCCATACAAACATTTCTCACAGAACAGTGAAAAAGAAATTACTCCTCAAGTTTGACAAATGCTATAGATGGTGAGGATTTTTAACAATTTTCTGATTTTATTTTCTACCTAACATTAGCCATGAAATGACCATCTGAAAGAAAATCATAAGTCTGCTTGAAATTTAGCAAAATTTCCAAGTTCTAACTGCATTTATTTGAATCTCAAGTTGTGGTAATAAACACAATATTCATTATATCAAGAAATCCTTAAACATATATAAATAATTCTAAATATACAATCTAATTAATATATAATAATAAGAAATAGCACTCTATTTACCAGAGAATTTTCTTCTAATTATTTATCTATTTAGAAATAAGTATTTAAAAAAAATTAAGCTACCAAAAGTTTTAGATTTAAAAGCAGCTATATTGTAAACATAATGAATTAAAGTCATAAACTGAAAAATACACAATAAGATTGTGAATAATTGTAAGCAAGACTTTCAAAATTTCAACATTTAATATGATTATAAAATAGGGAATTTTTTTTTTTAATATTATATATATTTAAAAGAAATCATGAATTTTTATGTAAGGAACAAAAAAGATTGAAAAATAAACTCACTAATGATTAAAATTCAACTAAATCCTATAAATAAAAAAAGTGATTTTATGTAGTCATTTTGTTAATGACAGAAATTTCTCTTTAATAAAATTAAAAAATAATTTTTCAAAAAAATTACTTTCATTACCAGAATAATTATTTTTGGTGGTAATATAGAATACAAAATTAGCTTCCATAAAAATAAATGTTGAAGTTCTAAGAAATAAACTAAATAATATAAATTTACAGTAATATTAATGATTTAAAAAAAAAAAATCAACACTTTATAGAAATCTTTTACTTTTTTAAAAATAACTATATTATAATAATTTCACCAGCCAATAAATTCTTTGAATATCAATATGTATTAATTTTTTTAAAAAGAATCTTTTGTGATGTTATAAGTGACCAAGAAGTATTGTTAATTTTAAAAAAAAAAAGTGATTTAAACACTCCTCCGATTTCAACAAAATGCAAATTTCACATACTGATAATCTAATTACATAAAGTGCAGAACTGAAATTTCCTGTTATACTCTAAAATCTATTATTTATTAAATCAAACATTTTAGTTGAGTGATAAATTATATTAAAACTTTTCACCAAGTCTATATACCAATATTAATAAACTATAATTTTAAACAGCATTAAACTGTTGCACATGCGCTTTAGATTTTTAAATATAAAATGAATGAATACTAACACTTCAACAACCACATGATAAAGTTTTTATCGCGCTATATAAAATAATTGACTTATTTACAATATTAATAAAGTATTATATTTTACTCTTCCTTTTTGTGAGCCATATTATTTTTATTTTATTTACAAATACCTTTGGGTGAAGTCCAATCGTGAAGTTCTCCAGTCAACCGAACTCCAATAACCTATTAATATAATATACTTAATTGCATTTATAAATATAACACTATTAAACATTGTTTAGCATTAAACTAAAAAACTTCCTATAAACACGTGACTATTCAAAACATGAATAAAGATAATAGCAAATTTACATATTTAAACCTTTAATATGTAATATATTTTTATTATATATTTTTTATTAATTTCAAACTAATTTTATTAATAATAACTTCATTTGGTCTATGGTTTATTTTTAAATTGTAATTTTATTACCGATTAAAAAAAAAAATTATTAGAACATAAATTTACAATTAAACATATATGATAGAATGACAGCCTGTTAAGCTAATTGCGCAGACGCTGTGAGAATGTTATTAATAAATGAATACCTTCGAACAACCACATGATATAGTATTTATATAAGAGTAAAAAGGAATCCTCTTACTCTTACGACTCAAATGTTTATAAATGAGCAAATCTAAAGTAGTTGTAACGAAGGCGTGACTACATAATAGTCACTTTAAATTACTATATATAATGTCTGTATGAATGACGCCAATGAAATTTTCTAGAATTTACTAAACGCCACTCTAAACGAAACTAAATCATATACATGAATAAGCATTTATTTTATAACGTCTTGCGTGCGATTATGATTACGATAGAATGACAGCCTGTTAAGCTAATTGTGCAGACGCTGTGAGAATGTTATTAATAAATGAATACCTTCGAACAACCACATGATATAGTATTTATATAAGAGTAAAAAGGAATCCTCTTACTCTTACGACTCAAATGTTTATAAATGAGCAAAATCTAAAGTAGTTGTAACGAAGGCGTGACTACATAATAGTCACTTTAAATTACTATATATAATGTCTGTATGAATGACGCCAATGAAATTTTCTAGAATTTACTAAACGCCACTCTAAACGAAACTAAATCATATACTATATCATGTGGTTGTTCAAAGGTATTCATTTATTAATAACATTCTCACAGCGTCTGCGCAATTAGCTTAACAGGCTGTCATTCTTTCGTAATCATAATCGCACGCAAGACGTTATAAAATAAATGCTTATTCATGTATATGATTTAATTAAACATATAATAAAAGCATAAGGAAATTCCATTGTTTACATTTTCAACAAATATAATTTTAAATTTTATATTAAATAGCAAAAATTTAAATAAATGTTTAATTGCATCATTTTTCTTTTTTTTTTAAAAAATTCTGAATGTAGAAACATTTAAACCAAGTCAGTGTTAGCAAAGTAACAATACTTTAGGCAATAAAGTAAAATTTAAACATTTTATAATTGGCATATTTAATTTATTTACTTATTTTTGTTAGTAAACTAATAATTTACAAAAACGAATTAAACTATTCAACATTTTAAATAGGAAAAAAAAGCAACACTTTTTTTATACTTTGGGGCATTTGAGTTCCCATGGGATATCTGCCATGACATCAACTGCATCAGCACCACCAACGCCTATGCATATTGCACCCAAACCACCTGAAGAAAAATATACAACTATTAATATTATTAATCCATTTGAAAATAAATTACAAAATTATTTAGTGCCTAAAAAAAATAGCTATCAAATAGTATGACTTAAATTATAATTAACTTTTTTCACAAAAATTATCATAAAAGCAACAATATCATCACTAATTAATGTTCTTATCATTTAAATAATGGCAAATATAAATAGTAATTTATTGTGATGTAAAATTGTTTATAGCCAGAAGCCATATTAACCAAATTAAACATTCCCTCCCCTCCAAAATCATTATATGCCATAATACACTCTACTTTTTATTCTTTTATTACTCAATTATTATTCCAAAACTGATTCATTTCTTTTGTCTTACTATCCCAATTTAATAAAAAGACTAAAAAAAAATTCATAAAATCTTTACTTCTTTGATCACTTTCAACATCTCTATTAATACCTGCAATCCAAATTCTTATTCCATTTCGGCCCTTGGTATCTAAAATTCTTGCCCTTGAATTAAATAACAATAATCTATCTTTAGTATTATCACATGTCATTTTATATAATTTTATTTTTACATAACTCCAAACTACATTTTTTAAAATTCAAACTCATTTTCCATTATGAATATGAGAATTTAAGCATCCTCTATTAGCTACTTATGAAATTTCATAGTTTATAGGAATCAGGCTGTTATATATAATTATATTATATCTTATTTTTACAATGTCCTAATTAAGAATGCTCAAATGCTCTCATTCATAATATTTTGAGAAATTGTCTAAGTTTACGACAATGTTAAGATAAATATAAAAAATAATTTCATTATTAATTCAAATCCATTTTGAAATAGCAATGCTCATAAAAACCTATCTAATAATTATTAAAAAAAGTTTTAATGATTAAAATTGAATGAATTGCAACTACCGAATAAATTAATTACACCTGTATTTTTAAGAACTAATTTTATTCTTTTAAAGATTCTAAGTCTTGATCTTCAAATATATATTTTTTAAAAATACTAAATTGCTTTTATTCATTAATTTGGATTGCTAATTTAATTTCAATTTTTCAGTCTATGATTATTTTTTATTATTATTGTTTTAACAGTTATTATAATACATTAATTACATTTAATGTAAAATAATGATAATCTTCTAATATAGTTTTTTCATCCCTAAACTAATCATGTCATAATTTACTAATTATGTAAATGACAATAAATATAAAAACATTATTAATTTTTATTTATTTTTAAAAGTTATTTTAAAACAAACCTCCATTAGGTGTATGACTATCTGTTCCAATCAAAAGCAAACCAGGAAATGCGTAGTTTTCTAAAACAATCTTTTGGGAAGGAAAAAATATATATATATATAAACCAAAATATTAAAAAATAAAATACTAAAGGCATGATATTATAAATAACTATAATTTATATTTAAAATAATACAGATGCAATGTCATTGAACCAGCACTCTACAGTTTCTGAGCTTTTCCTAGATTAACCATTGCAATAGATTAAAAAAAAATATAGTAATAATTTAACAATTTACTCTTTATTTCCTCACTATGAAGCGTCCCATGTTTTATAAAGCACTTACTTATTGCTGAAAATGTTAACTGTAAATATTAAATTCTATTAGATGATTGCACCAACTTGAAAGCCAATAATCAGAAAAACAATTATTAAGAATTATTCAAAAGGCCGATTTGCAAAAACAAAATTCCCAATACAAATATAATTCCATTCATTAATATTTTACATTAAAAACTGATTCATTTGTTACTAATTTCCTTCTTTTTTGAGCCAACATAATATCTGGTAAAATGAAAATACATACAGAAAAGGTAGTTTTTAATAATATTTAACTTTATTACTGCATAGTATGATTTCAATATATTTCTACTATATCATATTCATGACATATAGTGGTGTGATTAATTCTTTATACCAATAGCCCATTTCTTCAAAATTGTTTCTTTTTTGTTAATAAAAAAATGGTCACCAATTATGTTTCTTTAATCTTCTGCTTTCTATCCTCTCTCTATCTCTGTACACTATCTCTGCTTTTGTTAGTTTGAAACTATGACCAGTTTTCTGCTTATGGTCTGTAAATATTTAAGTGTGTTCATTATCTCTGAGGGCTCTATTGTATAAATATCTGTGTTGGGCAAGTCTTGTTGACAAGTTAGCTGTATTCAATTCTATAAACCATTTGATGTGCCGATCGTTTGGTAAAGTGTCTTTAGAGTTATTGATTAATTGGTTAAGTGATGGAGCAGTTCAAAAGTTTATATTAAATTTATTTTTACATTATATTTTTTTAATTTATGTGCAATCTTTGGAATATAAGATAGGTTTATCCAGTTTTTAGGTTCCACTTGCTAGTTGGGGTGAGGATTTTTTTTATTTATATAATCTCTTTATGGTGCTTACGATTTTATCATAATTATCTCCTATATTTTGGAATCATTTGTGTACTGTTCAATGTTGTTCTTTTTATCATATTTAAACTTGCATAGTGTATGATTTTCTATGTAAGAAACCCTTCAATCCCGAATATTTATGTGATATTGGGGTTATTGATCTAGGATGGATTACTCCTGTTATATCATTCTGTAATCTGGTATGTAGCGCTGTCTTTCTATATATAAGTTCAAAAACTTTATTCTTCTATTATTATTTTCTTCTCCAAGAACCGTAACAGTATTGATGCTCACTCCAATTCCTGTTGTATTTCATTAATCTGTGTATCTGTAGTACATATAAATGTGTCTACTATCTCGCATATATTAAACTTGAACTTAAATATCTGTGATTAGGTAAAATACATTTTTCGATTTTTGCTAGCAATAGACTGCTTATGACATCCTGACGGGAGCCCCATCGGCCAGCCATTATTCATTTTATAATATTTTCTATTTGCTGCTGCTTTAAGATATTTGTCAATCCATTTCTAAACCTCTATTATAAATTCCCTTTTGTGATGATCATAGTTGCTGTTACTCAGCAATTCATTAATCACCTCAATTGAGTCCGTTTTGGGCACTGAACTGTATAACTCTTTTACATAGAGTGATTCAATTTTATTATTAGCATCTATTTTCATGCTTTTAATTTTGTTAACGAATTTGTATGATTTAATTGAATATTTGCCGAATCCCAAGTCTTCAGTTATCCATACAGCAATAGTTTTGGTCATTTTGTAAAAATACGAATCAATAATCAACCTCAGTGGGGAGTTTTCCTTATGCAGCTTTATGTTCACAAAATTTTTTGGGGTGTTTGCAGTGGAGGGATAGATTTTGAAATATTCTGCTTTTGTAAACGCCTTTCTGCAGTGCTTTCTAAAAACTATTGAAATAAATTTGTCTTTAATGTTTTTAAGATTATATGATGCTATTTCTGTAAACTTAAGATTTTAAATTTGTAAATCAAATTTTGTTTGATACTCATTCTTTTTCATTAATACCATAGTTTTCTTTATGCAAATCATATTGTGATTTTCTATATATGTTTTAATACCCTTTAAGTTGACATATCATTTATCTTTATGCCTCTTTGGTAAGAAATTTATTATTCTAGCTGTCTTCTCAATAATCTGATCTTTTAAGGGATCATTTTCAAATTTGGTTTCTATATCAGCTACTATTTCGATTTTAGCCTTTTTCCATTCTCTGCCCACAAATCTTAATTGATGTTATAGATTGTTTCTGGTATCTGTTCAGTGGTTAAGTTGATTCAATTGTCTTGTTTAATGCATTCCAATTTTTATTTAGTTTCATCGCTAAAAAACACATTTTCCTATTATATCTGCCTTTTGATTTTAGTGCCATATGTATACACTTATTTTTAATTTCCTCTGGTGCCTCAAATTTCCTATTCATTATTTTAATTTGCCTCATGTCTGCTTTAATCGATCTATTCATACCTTTTATTATCGACTCTAATAAAACTATATGTAATTTTTGCAAAATTCTTTCATGTTGATATACCTTGTCTATATATATATATTACAACATTTTGGAAATATCTTTAATTGCAAACAATTACGTAAAAATATTATTCTTTCTAGTCAAACTCCTATACATTTTAAGTGCAGACTTATATAAATTTATGCCGCCCATAATCTTTTATAATTCAATTGTTAATAATTTCCTTTTTTTCTGAGCCAACATAATATCTGGTAAAATGAAAATATACACAGAAAAGATAGTTTTTTAAAAATAATATTCAGTTTTATTATTACCTGGCATGCTTTCAATATATTTTTACTATATCATATTCATGGCATATAATGGCGCGATTAAATGATTCTTTATATCAATGTTTAATTAACAATTCACGTATTTAATTTTAATTTAAAACTGAATATTTAAATAGCCCTTTTTTTTTTAAATTAGTACACTTGTTTTTTTTTTGTTTTGTTAATAGCAAAAAAAGTTATTAGCCATTGCACATGCTTTTTTAATCTTCCACTATCTATCCTCTCTCTGCGTGTATCCTATCTCAGCTTTTCTTAGCTCAAATCTATGACCAATTTTCTGCTCGTGGTCCGTAAATATTGATATAAAGAACCATTTAATCAGACTACTATATGCCATGAATATGATATAGTAAAAATATATTGAAAACATGCCAGGCGTAATAAAGCTAAATATTATTAAAAAACTACCTCTACTGTATTTTCATTTTACCAGATATTAAAAATTGATGTGCCAGATAAATTATATAATAAAAGTCATTTCTCCCAATTTAAAGATGTTTTCTGGTATGGTAAATCAAAATATTGACAAGTTAATGTATCACCAAACTGGAAACAGATTCTTGGCAGTGAGAAATGATGTGACCTATTTCTAATACACTCAAGTCATATTAAAAAATATCCTACTAAAAATGAGTTGACATTAAACAGATATTATTCAATATATTTAAAAATTAATTAATTCTAGACTTAAAGACTAATTGTTTATAACAGATAGACAAAAATGTACAATACTGTTAATATTTTATGTTATAATGAATAAACTGCATATACTTTATAAGCATAAAAGTGTTAGTTCATTCTTTTATTTTATTATATAACACATTACTTTACAGGCTAAGTACTGCTATAACCGCTGCTTTATATTTCTTGATCACAGAATTGCATATGAATTAATTTTGTATCTCTAATTATATTGTATAGAAGAATAAAAAAATTCTCCCTTTTTAGACAGAACTAAACTTTTATCTTTTTAAATCCCCTAAATAAACAAAAAGATTATCTGTCTTTTCACACCTCTAAAAGTTTTTAGAGATTAAATAAATAGCTGCTTCTGCAATAGAAAGGCAAATATGCATATATCAATAAAAATTCTTTTAATACTGTTATAAATTAAAATTATCACTTTTTTGTCTACCAATAAATACTATTAAAATAACATACTTTTTTTTTTTAAAAAAAAAATCTTACTCGTGAACCAGTTAATTTAGAATGGCAAGCAACATTAAATTCCCACCAACAATGGCCAAGTATCATCACTTGATTGCAACACTCTATCATGATTATTCTACCTGCCTGATAATACAACAATAATAGATTAAATAGTAAACACAATTAACCCATCAAAAAAGAAAAAAAAAGCATGGACAGTCAGATGATCATATTGTCTATTTTATTCATAGATAAACTAGGCAATAGCCTAGAACCTGATAATCAGACAATCTACTCATTTAAAGGTTTTAAAATTTAAAAAAAAAAAAATTGTTTGCAAACATGATAATCTTATATATAAAATGTCTATTTTCTCTGCCGTCTAATTGGTGAATGTATGTTTGTTCATAAGGCTATCACATGTCAAAGTTTCAACCAATTAAAAAACTGCAATATGAAGATTATTTTATCGAAGGAAGTAATTCTGCCATTAATAATTTTTCCATATGCTGTCAAATTCACATATCAAATATTTAAATTTTAATTTTAAGGCTTAATTTGATTATAAGCATTTTGTTCCAAGCAAGTAATTCCATAAAGTAAAAAAAATTTGTTAAAGCAACAGATTAAAAAAAAAACTATTAGTAAACCATAATACAAAAATGATGGCCTTTGTACATTTATCACATTTATTTATATAGTATTAAAATCTTTTGTTTAATTTACATTAAATCTTAAAATTTATTTGTTAAAGCAACTAATTAAAAAAAGCACAGCCTTTATAGGCCGGGCAGGTTTATTCATAACACATTCAATGATATCAAATGCAATTCTACAATGCCTGCCTTAGGCATAGACATTTGCATAATGCAAGCAATTGAATAAATACAAACATTACTTTCTAATATTTTCATAATATTGGGGTTAAGTTTTTTTTATCCTATATTTTTTAAAGATAAGGCCTGGTTGTTCAGGCAATCATGCAATGTTAAAACTAATCATAAATTTTTAATTATTTCTTAAATGGGCATTAATCTAGAAACTTGTCACTTTAGCACCGTCACTGAAGTTGTAGAATAATAAACATATGAAAAAAGAAGTATGTTATTAAAATAATACCTATTATTGCTAGAGAAGATTAATTTTAATACATAAACCTATATTTTTGTATTAATTTGTTTGTTCAAATAATTATAGTAGTGTAATTAATTT
Organism: Epiperipatus broadwayi; assembly: GCA_028023455.1. Classification (NCBI taxonomy): domain Eukaryota; kingdom Metazoa; phylum Onychophora; class Udeonychophora; order Euonychophora; family Peripatidae; genus Epiperipatus; species Epiperipatus broadwayi. The sequence goes on along the minus strand of JAQFVV010007429.1, from coordinate 43,106 downwards.
ATTCACATTGTAAAAAAATATATAAAAAAACACAGTGCCAAATCCATTTTCTTAAAATCCACAATTTGAAAAAAATAAAAAATAATAAAAGTTAGAAATTTGTAAATATCATCATTTGCTTCCACAACATAGAGCCAACCATTTTCTTATCATGTGTACTCAATGATATTATTGTAACTGCAGACATAATTACTAGTTTTCTTCATATGACAAAATTGATTTAACTGATTTAATTTTGGGAAAAAAAAAGCTATATACGGAAATTGATCAAACATTTAATAATAATGAATTATCAATTCGTGAAATAATAATAAAAAAAACACGCTAAGATTACTAATTTGAATCTGCTAAAATTACATCCACATTACATAAATACTTAATAAAGATTAAAAAAGAATTCAATATATTGCATTAAAAAGCATCAAATTTAAAACATTTTAGTAAAGAATTTATCAAAAAAAAATGTTATGTCATTTATTACAAGTAGCTGATCTTTATATAAATTCGTAAATAGGTATAAATTAAAAAATTTCATGCCTTCTTTGAGACTTGTTAGAATTACTATCATCATTATCTCAGCACTTTGCCATTTTAAATGAAATTTTAATTTACTAATTCATTATACTTGATGTGATAATTTCATAAAAGAATGACTACTGTTTGAACAGACACTACATATAAATTTACAAATTTTACACTACAGAGGCATTGTATATTTTGCCTTTTCACAATCAATTTTATCACAAGAATGAATAAGATAGTTAAGTCTTATTCAATTATTTTTTGGGAGAAATCGATAAGGTATTTATAATTGCTAATTTCTTCTAATTCATCATTATCAATATTTATTTCCTTCTTTTGAGAAAAGCTATTGAACATTACTTTAGTCTCTTTAACATGTATATTTAATTCCACTTTCTTAATGTCATCTGATAATTCTTGCAATATTTCCTGAAATTCTGAAGCATTATTTGCGAAACAACCATATCATCTGCAGAATCAAAATGACTTAAATAAACATTTATTTTCACTAGCTTAGCTTAGCTTCCCATTTTAATCCATATACTTCTTATAAAACTGCTACAATAAATGCAGGATATAGAATTATCTTGTCATACATCATTGTCAATATTACATCTTCATACAATTTAATCTAAATATTTTTCAGAATAAGACTTGATCCAATGCTTTAAAAAATCAAATGACTTTTTATAATCTACAAAATCCAAAGCATTATATTTATTGGATTTTTCTACTACTTTTTCTCAATACTTGAATGTAATCCACTGTATTAAAATTACTTGTAAATCCAATTTTTTTTTTTTAGTTGATTAGAATCTAGTTTGCGATAGATGAGGCAAAGATTTTGCATAGAACTGATAGAAAAGTTAGGTCTGCAATTTCTAATGTCTTCTTTATCATCTTTGTTAAATATCAATAGTACTACTGCTTTCTTCCAATCATTTGGACTTTCATCAACAATTTTCTACTTCTTCACCTGCAATAATTTCATATCTTGGAGTTTTTCCCTTCTTTATAGATTTAATTATACATCTTACATCTTCATTTAAAATGCTAAGCAATTTAGAAGATGTAATAACTATAGAAGATATCTGCATTCCTTGTCAATTTAAAAATATATATTTTTTATATTAATTTATTTATTTTACAAAACTAGATATTAAATTCTTCTTAATGGAACATTTTAAAAAATGTTAATATCTTGCCTCAGTAAAAAAATTACTGGTAAATTACTCTTTTTTTTTAATCTTCTTATTGATTTCAATCAAATTTGCACCAAGTTTGTTAATACTTTAAAACAATTTGCATGTTCTAATTTAAATTCACTGGAGTGTTCTGAAGATTAGGAATATCAAAATGCAAATACTAATTTTCTTAATAGTTTTTGTCTCTCTAATTTACCATTAGCACATATTTTACATCTCACTAAATGATCACTTTTTGTGCTAAATCTATTAAGAACTTTACAATCATGAAATATGTATTTTCTGTTAGTCAAAATATAATTCAATTCTGCTGTACTTTCATTTTGATGTTGCCATATCCATTTCTTTTTACCCCCCCCCCCATTTTTTCTCTCTCTAACATATAAATTTTCTTTTTCGGTGAATTCTGCAAGTTTGTGATCTCTATCACAATAAACAAATTTACCTACAGCATTTTCATCTTTCAATTGCTTACTAATTAAAATATTAAAGTCTCCTATGATAATTTAAAAATGGTATTTAGTCTGAACAAAAGCATTTTCCACACCCATATAAAAACCATCTACTTCATCATCACAATGAGAACGAGTTGGGGCATAAAACCTAAATTATCCACACTTGGCAACTTCCATTCTATCTGATATACCATCAATCTCCATAATGTTGTTTTTTCATTTTTTATTTATAATGAATCCCATTCTATTTGCGCTTCCGATATATATGCCTTTATAATAAATTATATATCTACTTTTTAAATGAATTGTTGCTTCACCAATGTCTCCTGTGATATTAGATCATTTCTTTTTCCAATTCATGCATTCTTCTTTTCACTTGGAAGCGATTTGTAAAAAATATCGAATCGAAGTCTGGGTCAACAATCAAGGAATTTTTTTTATCATCCTCAGGTCTTTGGGCATCAACTGATGCCTTGGCTAGCAACTTTGCAGTCTCCTGAAACTAATAAGTATAATTTAGTTTTGTCTATGATGATTGTAAAGTTATTTAAAGAAAAGAGAGAGAGACCATTCACACACACATTCAGCCTGCCTTCAAGAAAACTTGATATTTCAGTCAAAAACTCTATCAGGCAACTGAGAATTAGAAAGAACATGATGTTTCTTGATTTTAAGCTCAAAGCTAATAAACTCACACTATGTTAGCTTCTACTAACTGGTGAGAAGTTCATCCATACTTATTTACTATATAAATAAATGTATAGTAATAACAGTTATAATGACAAGAATGTATGGACTGAACATTAAGAATTTGCCTTGCTTGATTCCTTTAATGCCTTAAGAATGAATCAAATGATCTCCTTTCAATTAATGGCGAATTCTTTTCTGAAGGCTATTAACAATTATTCATATATATGTAAAATAAATAGTCATCACTAAATATCAATATATTTTTTCTTATTTCTCCTAAATCCAGATCAATTTTTTTCTATTTGTTTGTAGTTAAACTTGATATTAGATGTTGTGCTCAATTGTAAAAAAAAATGTAAATATTAATATGGTATTTATTTATATTAAGAATTAAAATATATTATTTATATAGATTATATAATTTTGCAAAATATAAAATCTAATTTTTCTAGTGCAAAAAATTATTTTTTTAAATAAATATTTTTTAATATGACTAGATAAATTAGAAATACATTACACAATTCTTATTGCCATAAAATAGTTTATTTTTAACTTTTTTATTGATATTTCCAAAGAATATTCATGCCAATCTAACAAAAATATCTGTTATTAATAGCTAAAATCCATTTTCAACTTATAACAATAAAAATTTTAAATTTAAACAAGTTTTTGTTATTTATTAGTTCTAACTATAATAGGTGGATGTCACTAAGGATAAAAAAATTCAAAGAAAGTAAACTATTTTCAATCAAAAATTAATTAGGTATGGCCTAGCCACACTGAACAGAATAGAAAGGACATTAGCATACATACACTGCATAGACTTTTGTTTATATCATGCAAATGAAATAATACATTTATATAAAATCTATTTATCTTTTTTTTATATATATAATATTTTCATTACTAAATATATAGATATCATTTATATTTTAATTTTATTAATTTTTTGCAACTTTTAAGAGCAAAATTAATCAAGAAAAACTATGTTGATTATTTAGAAATTGAAACAAATAAAAATGCTTCTTGTCAAGAGTTGTCAAAGCCACTATTCAAATATTTAAATTTTTTTAAAAAAAATTTTGATTATTTGAAATTATGCTTTAGTAAAATACATGTGAACAATATTAAATTTTGCAACAATCACTGTTTATTCATTCCTAAATAATTTTATAGAGTAACTGATAACAAATATAAAGATGTGCACATCAAAATAAAAATAATCATAAGAAACTCTTATTATAGGATGTAAAAGTTTCAAAAATACTTATTGTAATAACAAATTTTATTTCGCATTTACTTTGTAATTAATAATACGCTTCTGTGTTGCAGTGAAACTTTTATATAATAATTTGTAGGCTTTTTTTATATTATAATTTCTACAGACTAAATGTAGGAAGGAATGACATCAAGAGGAAAATTAAGGAAGCTTGTTTTATCATCAGTGATGTCAAATCAATTAATAGAAAAGACACTTGATTTGCCATTTCCAGAAAATGGATAGTATAAGAAATAATTTTGCATACATTTGCATATAATAACGTTAACAATATAGAGACTATAATTATGGAGCAGCAAGGGCTCTGAAAGCACTCTGTAGAAATTATAATATAAAAAAGGTCTACAAATTATTATATAAAAGTTCCACTGCAAGTAGCATATTATTAATTAAAAATACTTATTCTTAATTATTGTAATTAAATGATATGAATGAGAAAATACAACTGAACAAATAATTCATTATTAAAACAAATAAAAATAAACTATCTTATAAAATTAAATGTACTGATTATTTTGGGAAAAAAAAAGTTTTCAATATAATAAAAAAGCATTGGAATAAATTAAGTGAAATCTAATTTTTATCATTTCAAAAAATAAATTTATATAAAAATTATACAAAGAGTTAAGAAATTACTAATTCTAATAGTATTCTCAGATAAGCTAGCTTAAAATAGAAATTAAGAAAAAATTAATATAGTTATTTTCATTATATATATCATAAGAGACAAGATAAAAGTTACTGAATCTATTGCTTATTATAAAAATTGTTAATCCTTATAGTTAGCATATTCTTCTGCTATAGATATTTCCTAGGATATATATAAAACTTAAAATTTTTTTAAGTTTCAAACAAACTTAGGGTGTTTTCTTCCCAGATAGATGAATCATCTAGCCAATCAATTATTGCTCAATAAATGGGTATGTGACTATTTTTAATTAAACAGCAAAACAATAAATCTTCACTAAACTGATATTTAATTAGCTAATGAATGTTGGCATCTCAGTTACAATTTGGGATTGAATCCCTTATCCAATAATATTTTGCCACATATACACATACTAATATAATTTAACATTATTGAATATTAAGGCAAAATTGTTATCTTTTTACTTTACTAATTATAGCCCATCAAACTACATTGAGCATTATCAGTTCAATAATAAATGTTTAAATTTATATTTAAATAAAAATTTTGCAATCTTCAAAATAAAGACAGCAATTTTAAATGTATTTTTACAGGAAATATGGATTTCATTTAACAAAAATATAAATAATCTCTCTTTCTATAGATATGTACATACAAACATCATTTAATATTTAAATATTTGGATAAATGTTGACCCCATTATACGGCTCGCACAAATCTCACTGGTGCTGCCACCTGTTGTTGTCATTTTCTTTAGGTCAGCCTAAGCCCTAAGCCAATGTTAACATTGGGTTTTTTTCCCCAGAAGAATCCTTTTTTCTTAGAGGAAGATAAAAACTCTGACCAGAATAGACTTGCATAATACGATTTATATACTAACTTGATGAATAATTCCACTACCAGGCTTCCAGAATCCAACACCATACTTTGCACCAGCAGTTGCCAAAAAATTATATACTTCTTTATTCAAATCCTAAAAATAAACACAATTTATTTAATATTAAAAGAAAATACATAGATTCAGTGTTATAATATTATTTTTTTAACCTTAGCTCTCTGTAAATCTTCAGAACCGCCAGTCTGAGCTTCAATCAAATGGTCACAATGTATAGTTGATGGCACAGCCACCTAAAAACAAAACATACAAATATATTTTCTTCCAAAAAAAAATAATTTTTTTTTATATATAAATAAGTTTCTTCATAAAAAGGATCTTAAAAGCACTATATCTATTTACATATATGACTATACTCTCATTCTACAAGTATTCCTTCTATATTTATGTTTTTCTTTTTTTTTATGGCTGTCCATATTTTAATTTTTAAAGCACTAAAAATATTAGGTACTTAATTAGTTTCACCTCAAATCTAATCTTATTTATTATATGGCAGTAAGTGAAAGAATGATGGATTTAGATCAACTCTTAATTGAATTTAAAAAAAAAAAATCTTAGCTGATCAAATTAAAGGGAATTATTGAGTCAAACTGATATTTAGGTGTTTAAATGTTATGACTTCAGCAGCTTGATATATGACTGAAATAATTATTACATACATAAATTCAGTTTTTAATTTTATTTGCATTTTCCATTTGAATTTAGGGATTTTGTCATTTTTAAAATTTATTTATTCATTAAATTTTTTTAGTGCTGCTTATGAATTTGATTAACCCATTTAGACTGAAAATCTAATCACTTTACAAAAATTTAAAGCACCAAATCTACCTATCCACACTCCAACTCATTCAAATTTCCGACATAATTTATTATCATTTATCTAAATAGAATTTGTTTTCTGAAAATTTACTGTTCTATATAAACATTTGTTACCATTGCCATTTATTTTCAAAATATTTATTAATCAATTTTTTTCTTTCTATTTTTAAACACTATTTCTTAAATACTAACTATACACCAAACTTTATTGTTTATCACATAGAACTTTGATTACGATCAAGGAACATAGAAAACGGAATTTATTATTGTATTCTCACACTACAATACAAATTTTTTTTAATGTCTATCCAAGCTTTTTTACATACACTTCTTTCTATTATATATAAAGATGTGGATATTATATCACTATAGTATCTAGTATTTTAGCCATGCTTACAATAGATGCCTCTAGAATATAATAAGAACTATTCTTTGATAAATATATAATAGCAAAGATTTAGCTACTTTCACGTGCCTTTTATACCTAACTATCATCATTTTTTTTAACCATACAATACATTTTTTTTTCATCATAATTTTTTAATTACTGATTTATTCACAAAATATATGACTATGCTTTTTGTGAATGTGTGCATATTTAGTGCTATCCGAAAATAGAGAGAATTACCAAAACTAATAAGCAATATTTGGTTACTGTTGAGCAATGCTTGTCATTTACTTAGCGCAATTAATCAAGCATCTCAATTTTAGAACCACATCAAATTTTGAAGAGTTCTTACTTCATTAAGATGATGTAATACAGTCATCTATTATATTATTTTTTCATTTCCAATCTAACCATTCTTTTTTTAACACATCAATAGAATGTTTTTTTTCTTCTTATAATTCCAATTTTAAAACAGGCAAAACTCACTATACTTATTGCCACACACAGCAAACTAGAGTAATCAATGGATGCCAGAAGGTAATACGTATAGTGAGTTTTGCCTGTTTTAACAACAGTTATACACAAACATAAGAGGTAGTGTTTCATGTGATGTTTATTGGCTTAATTCCAATTTTCTTTTTCTCTTCTGTATATGTTTCATATTTTTGATATTTTTCTTTTATAAATTATTAATGTTACTAAATATTTGTTACTAAATATGGCTTACATAGTGCATATACCCAGAGATTTTTATTTGCTGATTAAAAAAAACCCCTGACCATTTATTATAATATATATCTATATAAAACAAATTATTAAAAAATTTAAGTAAGATTAATAAATATTTATTTAACCCATTTGCTGTTGGCTCCTCTTTTGACATAAGTAATCTCATATACACTGAATGTAAGCCAGTTGTAAATGTGTTAAGTAAAATGCTTCATTTTAATATTTAAAACACTGATTTTTTTTTTTTTTTTAAAAACTCATCTTATTTGAAATAAACATTTCTTTAGCAGAATCAAAAAATAATTTCAATGATAAAAGTAGATAGTTAATAAGTTTTAACAAGGTCTGAAATTTGTGGTACAGTTGTTAGTATGTCAGCCTTCTGAACGCACAACAAGAATTTCAAGAACAAGCAGTGAAATTTAAAATTTTTTTCAGATCACAACAAGGCTTAAGACTTTTCTTTCAGACAGTCAATTAGTTATTATTAACAACTAGAAATTGATAGCTCCAAATTAGTTTGCATTGGTTATATAATGTTAATGCACTGATTATAAAACAAAAAAATAAGCACTTATGGAGGTTTCATATTTTTATGGGTGCTGAGAGACCATAATGATACTGCAAAGTTTTATCAGGATATCAGTACAAGAATCTTTGATTATTTCATAAATGTTAGGGTTGCTACCGCTGATTCATTGAAATTAAAATGTTTTCTTTTTAAAATTGCAGGGAAACCAAAAGGATCATGTAAAACCATCATTCTCTGCGGCTTGAGTTCCCTTTTAGAATGACGTATGGTGTGTTAAAATTTTTATTAATAAGTTCATTTAATTTTTTCTGCTCAATTTACTAGATTGCACAAAGAAGACAAAGGCACAAATTTTTTAATGACCAGAGTCCATAATAGAATGGATCAACATGCTTCGATAATTTTGCAATTTCAAGGTCTTCATCCCGAAAATAAATATAATATATGTAAGTATTCAATTTTAATCTTTTTATTATTTGAATATTATTATTTTAAATTTTTTTATTATTTGATAAATGTATAATTTATTAATGTGTTTGTATTAGTGTGTCTATATAGTATACAAATTATACTTGTACTCAAAATATCACAAAAGTAGTGATTTATGTACAATGTAATTTTGGGGCTCTGATCCAAGTTTGAAGGAACCTTATTTTATAGACATAATGATTTTCAAAGGGTTTAATAATTTATTAGTGTTTATATTTGCATTAGTTTGTTTGTGTTTGCACTTGCATGTTTGTGTTTGTATAACAAGCAATGATTTTGTATATAAAATTAAGGTATTATAGAGCAGTGCAATGAAAATTTTAAGACTAATTATCAGATATACAGAAAGGTTGCACTTGATAAATCAATCATAAAATTTATTGGGTATAGTATCATGTGAAATTATAAACGCTTAAAACCAATAAAGAGAGGTTTCAAGTGGCATGTGTAGTGATATTCACAATGATTATGTATACTACATGGAATTATATGCAGGCAAAAAATCAAATCCTGATTTTTACCTATGCTTCGGTACTCATGTTGTGCACTCAGTAGTTTTGCCACATCTTGCATCACATTATTTTCAAGTCTATAGCTAGCAAATGAGCTATGTACAAATAAATTATATCTCTGTGGGACAATAAATATAACAAGGTAGCATCACTGGTCTGCACAAAGAATATAAACATCACGGGTGTACACAAAAAAATATAAAATGAAGATAGGAAACTCATTTTATTATTGATACAAACAGTAGCCTTCAAGTTCTAATTTTGGATAGACAAGAAGCCAATTGCTATGATTACAAATGCATATCCAGCTTCTGGAAATGATTTATTTTGCATCTTTTATTAGAATGAATCTTTTTCTTATAGATGCCTTGAGATTTTAAACTTTTTGGGTACAAGATAAAAATGAATTCTTATATGACTACTTTTATAAATTCTGAAGCTATGGATTATCTTAGGTAAGAAATATTATATATGGTTTGAATGAGAATTTTGTGAGGAATTTAAAGAAATTATCAATGAAGAATGTAATTTTAAACTAAGTTAATGATAAATTAAAAATTATGAACAATCAAGTAATAATTTTTTCGGATATTGAAATTTTTTTTCCCTTACTTTTTAATGGTAATCATTATTTGTCTTAGCTTTATGGTTTTCCTTAGTTTTTCTATTTTCTGCCAATATATAGCATTTTGCTAACATTATTAAAACTGAAGTTATTATGAAAATTGTGTCTCAAGTCAGTTTTTTAAAAATTCAATATGGTACCATTAATATAGAACAAGTTAAAAGATGATGATTTTACTGGTTAATATAACAGCATTTGAAATTAGCACAAAAAAACAATAACACATATAATTTAAAACTATCTCAGCTCAAGTAAATGATAAAGAATGAGAAATCCCAAATGCTTACAATATATGTATGCTGAAAAGAAGACAAATATTGGGTTTATCTTTACCAAAATTTATAAAAGATCATATGATTATTTTTTACTGTTCAATAAAAAATGACTACATTAAATACATATCACAGATAAAAGGCACACTGTTTATTGAGTTGATCACCTTACAGATCCATCTTAAGACTAAAAATGGAAGAATACTTTTGAAAAAATATGCCAATGCTGCAGAGATTTCATTGAGAATAAAATACTTGTAATTTTGACAAACTTTACAATAAAAAAAGATCATTAAAACTTCGATATAGCATACAGCTTATCTTAGAAAATAATAGCTTATTAGAACTTTAGAAAAGTTCGTAGTGCAGCAGCTTTGTAAATTTAAGTTTTATTTTGTATAAATCTTAATCTTACAAAAGGGAATTTTGTTTTATCAAAACAGAAATTAGCAAAAATCCTAATCAACTAATCCTTATAGTACATAATTGTGAGGACATCAATCTGTAGAATTTCTCCACAAATATATGGTACATATTTTATTAATAGTTATGAAAATTTTTATCAACATAATGTAAATGAAAGTTTGGTATATAAATCCAATTATTGAAATGTTTAAAAAAATGTACTAAGAGAGCAGAAAGCAATGGCAAAACATTATCAATGAAGTTCAAAAAAAGTATTGTTAATTAAATATAATAATTTATTTTCCAATTCCTTATATTACCTTTGGACAAAGAAATAAAATTAACACAAACACACACATGTTGACAATTGATACTATTTAAATAAGTTTATAGAAGTAAATTAGTTTTATACGAAGTGTAATGTTCAGTTTTAATCTAAAATAAGTGTTTGGGTAGAGTTTGTGGTAGTATTTACCATATTGAAAGAGATGAATAATCAAATATTTCAATGAAATTATTGTTTTTCATTAAAGTACAATAATGCCATAATTAACATATAAAAATGCTGAAATCCTTTTTCCAAGTTAAATCAAATGAAATTACACCAAGAAGAAACTTGTTAATATAGTGTCAAGGATATAGAAATCATGAGAAAAAACTTATGCAATAGTTTATAGAAAATAAGAATAAAAAGTTTCAAGTCAGTGGATTACTGAAGTGGAAATATTTTAAATATATTAATAATTCCTATTAACAATCTATCATTTTCAAAAAAGGCTATTTGAAAAAAAGATTTACTGATTATATATGCTCTTAAAATTGAAATAGAACATTATATTTTATGATTACATAGTGTAGAAGCAAAAATTTGACATAACACAGAGTATAACAGAAATAATTGTTGGCAAATATTTCTGAAGAAAGGCCTTTTAACAAGACAGATCTTTGAAATCAAATAGAAAATAAAAGCATCCAAAAACTTCTTTAATGTAAAAATTTTTCATAAAGATATAATTGAGATAATTATTGGCAAATATTTTTGAACAAAAGCCCTTTAACAAGATAAATGTCTAAAATGAAATGGAAAATAAAAAAAAGACAAAAACTTCTTTCAAGTAGAAACTATTCACAAAGGTGCTTAGTACTATTAAAAATTAAAGCACTGATGTTGATGTATGCCAAAATTGTACTAGTTTAATCCAATCCATTTATTTATAAAAGCTGTTATTTCGCAAGCAAATTAGTGAGGGGATCTTGGTTCATTCAACAACTTTATAATACGAGTAAAAAATCAAATAATTTTTTATGATTGATAATGCTATTTTTTTGCTAATTTTGAAAATGTAGTTGACAAGTTGTATAAATAGATGAAGAAGCAATAAGAATGATTCATAAGATGTACATTAGAAGAAATACATGACCATTTAGTTGAACTATGTTAGATATGTTCATTAAGTGAATTATACTGTCAGTGGTATACAATTTATTTGGAGACAATAAGTTTAGAGTAATAAAAATGATTTTTAAAAATTCTTAAAGTTTGAGCAAATATCTATCAGAAGATGAATCAAGTCCATGAAACTGAATGATATCAAAATTTGTTTAATCAATGTTAATTAAAAAAAAAAAAAGCAAAGTCCCTAGATGACTGAATAAGGCTATAGATGAGTTGTGAAATAAATATGGAAATATGCATATAGAACAGAGTTGGAGAACCTTTTTTCTGTTAAGGGCCATTTGGATAATTATAATATCATTTGTGGGTGGTACAAAATTATCAACTTAAAAAAAAACACAAAATAATAGTAATTAAACAAAGTAAAATTCTAATTTTATTTCTATAAATATAGTTAGTTTGAGAATCACTATAAAAAAAATATAATAGATTAAATCTGTAGTCAGATAAACAACACAATATGCATATGTTGAAATATTGCATGTCTGACAGAATCAACTAGAATTATTATAAAGGTTGGATATAATTGAGAAAATAAATATTTTATTTAATTTAACTCTTAATTCAATATTTGAAACTCTGTGTGTACTTAAATAAAAGTTTTATACAGGGCGATTTTATAAATATTTTTGAAAATGCCTGGGGGCTGGATTTGGCCTCAGATCCAGAGCTCCCCACCCTTGATATAGAATATAGTAGAAGACCTATTTATTACAATTAGTTTTTTATTATATAAGAAATGAATGAAAATAAAAACTGAAGTTATTCTTATTATTAGTTTTCAATCTTTTTTTTATTACAATGATATAATACTAAATATTAAATTGTAGAATAGTACAGATACTTTATTGAGATTATTTTAAAATGTCAAGATAGAAAAATTAATTTCTACATCATTGGATATAATGAATCCTTCAAAAGATTCTTTTATTAAAGTTTGTCCTAAGGATTGACAATATTCGGTGAATTTTGCTTTTGACTCTTTCTTTGATTAAACTTAAGGGGGCTATAAATCTTAACAGCATTCTGATGAATCAGAAATCATTTAAGTTTAAATTGGAATCCACTAATAAAAAAAACATAAACGAAATGGGTACCAAAAAAAAAAAAGTACAAGTTATTTCATTTTTTTTACATTATGTTCCAATTTAACATTATCTTTTTAGAAAATTTTTTAGTTGTAATTTGAAACTATGCAAAAAAATGACCACAGGGGAATATTTATTTTCCTGCAATATCAGTTGTAAAATATTGAAGAGAAATAAATGAAATATCATAAATTTAAAGATCACGAGAAAATAAGCATCAACAATAATCAGAAAAGGAAATAATAACTAAGAAAATCCTTTTTTAAAAAAAAAAGCATTAGTAAATCATCAAATAAGAGGATGAATGAGTTTGTTAAAATTATTAGTTATGTATCTTAGATACATAAAAATCTATTTAAAATGTTCAATTTTTAAAAACTGTTTTGAAGAGTTAAATGCAATCATAATAATTCTTGTATTAACGTCCTATCAAGTAAAGATAAAAAAACAAAACACATCTGTTTGGTCAATTGATCAGAGTTACAATGCTCAACCAGGTACTTTCGTACTCATGTCATTTAGCTGCTTGAACAATTGAATTAACCATAAGATTATTTTTTTTGTTTCTAGAATTTTGCAAAGCCATAATTTTAGCAATTTGACTATCAGGAATTCTTTGGCAGAGTATTGAATATCAAAACTCATAAGTTTACAAACTTTCTCCATTCTAATAAGACCGATCAATCTTAATATAGCAGTTTAATTAAAAGTATTATTTATAGCCAGATGGCTTTTGTAATTTAAAGAAACAAAAAATGTCATAGATGTTCTGGTTTAAGTTAAATGCCTCCCTCAAGTAATTCTTCAACAAACTAGGACATAATGCAGAAATTAAATTATAGTAATACTGAAAAGTTTATTAAGGATAATAACCAAGAAAAGATCATTTGTAAAAGAGTTGGCTTTATCTCAATAAATATTTTTTAAACTTCATTTCTGTTGCATAGTATGATCACTGTACCATCACTATTTAGTTTTAAGCCTTATTACGGATGCCAAAAATAACAGATAATAGTATATCATATAATTTAAATTTTAAACACACACAGACCCAATATCTAAAATACAGTTTAAAATATAAATATATTAAGAGATAACACCAAAAAAAAAAAAAAAAAAGATTAAGAAGACAGCAGAATAATAAATTGAGAGAAAATCTAAGTAAAAGCATACATAGTACACAAATGTGTTCCTATATATGATCACTTTAAAAAAAAAAAACTAAATAAATAAAGCTCACAATCTTTTTTCTTCAATCTTTAGGCAACGAAGTGAATACAAATGCAGAAAATATTAAATGTATATGTAATATTAATAAGCCAATAAGCTAATGCAAATGCGCTTTGTAGATTTAACTATGTAAATGAGTACTCTCACTTTCTAAACATAAGATAAAGTCTTTGCGAAAAGATAGAATGAATCCATTTATCTTTTCGATCCAAATGATTATGTATGTGATATTTTAAGTTCATACATATTTTTGTTTATCAAAAATTCTGCCAAACTATATGTACAGATATAATGATTTTTAATAATATATTAGATTTTTAATATTGTTTATAAGAATAATCTTTCTGCCAAAGTCTTCATATGATTCATTGCTTTATGATGATTTAATACATTACTTTTTAATGTCATTGTTTACAGGAACGTTTGTTCTATCTAGTCTCATTGAAAGTTATAGATTATTTCCAATTCTTTGTCCATGCAATATATTATTTTTTAACATTGCTGTTTTCATAAAAAAAAAAAATTCTAATAAAGTTTTTCATATAGATTTAATACTTTTTGATGATGCAATATATATTAACACAAATTTAATGCTTCTTCAGTCTTTAATAACTACTTATGTTCTGTGGATATAATTTTAACAGTTTCAGGAGCATAAATTTCTTTCTCATTTTTTATTATTTTACAGATTAGTAATTCCTTTTATAAATTACTAATTTTCCGACTATTTTTTCCAAAATATGGTAATTGAATATGCAGATGGAATAATTTTTTTTCATAATTATTTACCACTGATTTTTTGATGTTAAAAAGTCAGGATAAGATTTAATACTAGAATCAGAAAAACAAAGAGAAAGCATCAATATTAATATGATTTAAGATAATTAGGATGGAGTTATGAATAAATCAAAATATTCTTAAAAAATTATAAGTGCTATTTCTTTAATTTTAAATTTAGTTATGGATATATCGGAGATTGTTTGTATATTGCATTTTGTTGAATAGGTTTCTTATTAAACGGATAGCCGTCTACGTTAAGCTAATAATGGTGTTAAGTACAGATTTTGATGAGGTAATATGTTTCCTGTACTTCTTTGTTGTGACTATAAATTTTAAAAAATGATTTATAAGTTTTTTAATTGAAATTTTATTATTGAATATCAAATAAAAAGCATAGATTAAAGAATACATTCAGTTTATGTTCTGTGATGTGTTAATGTAAACTAGAAATAAAATAGTAATTTGTAATCTGCAGACATAACTAAATAAGTATCTTCAGTTAAAGATGTTACCATGATTGAATTAATTTATATGAAAGAAAAAACGAATAGACTATTGTTATTTTTTTATTATAAAAACTTTTGTGATTTGTTTCTGGCATGCACACTCACTCTACTGTCAGAAAATAATAATAATAAAGATAGTACAATTGTAATAGTAACATTATTTTAACTATAAAATGAAAGTATAATTTAAACTTAATCGTATTTATTTGTTCTTTAGATTCCTTTTTGAGAATAATTATTATATGAGTTATATTTTGATTGAGTTTATCCTTGGGAAATGTAAATCTATTAATATTTGACTAAATGCAATTTAAATCTAATACGAATTTCAATCATATATAAATGTGTAATACAAATGAAATTATCAAATTCCTTTTAGCAAATTCTAAATTGGTAAGGAAGGAAAGACATTACAGTAAAGCGGGTATGGCAGGAAAGATATCATAGTAACATTTTTATATATTAAAATACTCAAGACTTTTTATTTAAAAATTTAGGCTAATTGAAAACAGTGATTATTGTGAAGAATATTAACATTTAATTTATTCTCTGGCTAATTTTTCATTGATTCTCATGTATTTGTAATATCATATATAATAAGTAGTTTAGTCTCAATTTTATATTACTTTAAGTGTAATTTTAATAAGTTAAAATTATGGCTTTTTTAATAATTTGATGTGCTACTCCTTTTCATTTATAATTTCAAATATATATTCAATTTCGATACTTTTTTTAATAACCAAATTTATTTTTAAAAAATCACTAAAATAATTTCATATTAATTTAAAATAAATAAATACACAAATTCTTTTTTGAAACAAGTTTTCTATTATTCTAAATGCAGATTCACTTTACATTTTTCTCAATAAAAAAAAAATCACAAAGTAATATTCTGATATCAATTAAAATTTTCCTCTCTGCCGCAATGTAAATAAACAGCTATAAAAAATAGGATAAAGATTAATTATTAATTTAAGTTAAAGAATAAAAGCGTAGTTCTCATTTTAAAAATTTGAATTTATATTCACAATGATCTATTACATTTATGATATCACATAGCACAGAAATGTAAATACATAATGGCTTTTTTTTTTCTTTTATAGAAATCATTTCTAAAGACTAGTTAAAAAGTATCCAATAAAAAAAACTGATGCCAATTTCATAAGCACATCTGAGTATATTTAAAAGAGATCAGGTGGAATATTATTATCCAACACTCAAAATGTGCAACAATTCAATTTAATAAATCACAAAGGTGGTGACTCCATTCATTAAAAATGTAAAAAAAAAAAACTGGCCAGGTTACTGAGAATGAGTGACATCACGAAAAAATGCAGTAAAAATTACAATGCGAAGAATAAATCACTGCAAAGATCTCAAAAGTCTATCAAAACTCATAAACTTAAAAGTTTATGGTTGAACTGACATTTTAAAACTATTGCTTTTGATGTATTAGTACATAAAAGTTGCAATGTTATAAGAGCAAAAATTGGTTGATGAATGACTATTAGCATGCCATATGGCCAAACAAATTAAATAGTTTATCTTCTTCAAAATGTAAAATACTATAAAGTCATATCTTAGAATGCTCATGATCCCATTACTATTCTTCATAGATATATCACAACTGCCAACAATTTGAATTTTTTTGGAATGATGTTAAATATTATATATTCATATTCTATCCAATTTAAATATTAACTTTAAGACTTTTCACAAAGTGGACTAAAAATTATTTAAAATGATAAAGAATGTAGGTTTTGATTGAAAAGATTGATGGTTAATTTGAAATTTATATAAATGACAAAATACAGAAATAATCCTAAGTAGTTGCAAAACTAATGCTAATATAACAGGTGTGAGAAAAGATTGTCCATAATCACCACACTTATTCAATTTATTTATTGAGAACATAATAAAGATTATAAAAAAGAAAACTCGAGTAATTAAAATTAATGGTTAGCATATTCATTGTATTTGTTATGCAAATGATATAGCATTATTTGCAGAATCAAAAAAAAGAAATGAATAAGAGGCTTAAGATATTGAATATGCTTGTAGAATCTTTTAAATTAAAGATATGATTATAGATAAAAGATAAAAAAGATTATTAATGTGTGGATAATAATATATTTTTAGAACAAATTAAAGACTTTTGTTATCTAGGAAGTATAATTTGTGATGACAATTATCTTATTGAGATTAAAAAGAGAATAATGTTAGTGAAAAATGCTTTCCAAAATTAAAAAAACTTTATTATTAAATAAAAATATCAATACAAAAAAAAAAATAGAATGAAATTTAAAAAAATCTTCATTTGGGGGATATTGATTTATGGTTACAAGACATAATCCTTGGAAAAAAGATTGAAGGAATGGAATGTACCTTTGGAGAATATTAACTAAAATGAATTGGTTGAAAAAAAAGACTAATGATCAAATATTAATAGAACTTGTCATAAAAAAAGAACTAACTAAATATGATAAAAATGAGAAAGATTAAGTTTTTGGGTCATATTTTAAGACGTGACAGGTTTTTACAAACTATTTTGGAAGGCAAAATTTTAGGAAAAAGACCTAGAGATAGACCAAGGATATCTTATCTTAAAAATATGATTAGTGGAATTGAATGTTTTTCATATACAAATATGAAATGAATTGCTGACGATAGAACGATGTGACTGTAATGATAAAGTATTGCTTTTAGAAACTGATGATGACAATGAAATATTATGAAACATCTGTGGACCATTCATGAATCAGAGACTGATATCTCCCACTGACAACTCTCAGAAAACTTAAGACTTTTCTCCATACAAAAAACAAAACAAAACAACAATTTAATATTCTTTGGACTAATGGTTCTTAATCTGTGTATTTTAGGGGTATCATAATATTCTTATAGAGAATAAAAGTATAGTTAAAATAGAAAGAAAAAATAAATAAATGAAAGCAAGAGAAATAAAGAACAAAATTTAAATTTCTCTTTATTATTTGAGTATAACTTGGCTTTTCAGTTCATGCCTTCTTTAAAACAAAGAAAAGTAAAAATACTCTGAATTTGATATAAGGTTTATAAATAAAATGTAGCACAAGATTTCTCATTAATTAAAATTAACAAGTAATATTAGACTATGGTTCAGTGATGAGGTATTATTATAATCATTATTATTATCTTAAATTTGCTTGGAATTATTCCAATAAAAATATTTGATAGACTTTTAAATTTTACATTTTAAATCTTACTACCCCTCTAACTTATGGGGTTCCTTGGATATAACCATGACTAATTTATTTTAAAAATAACCCAATTTCACATTTCTAAACCTTTAAAGAGAAAACAAAATATAAACAAATCAGGAGCTAGATATATAAAAAAGATTGAAAATACTGTTCTAAACACTTTTCGAAAACTATATAATTCCATCTTATATAGAATTCAAGCAGATCGTGACACAAATAACATACAAACAAAATAACAAAGATTTTGCAGTATTCTCATTATTTTGTCACAATCTATATTAAATATATGTATGTAAATCATGGTATGAGATAGGCATTCATATAGTAATTTTTCATATTAAATGTACCTTTTTAAGACCACTAGATATAAATTGCAACATTGCCATCTGAGCAGTTGCATCTTGCATAGCTACACGATCTGGTCGTAACCGAAGATAACTTTTACCTCTTTCTATTTCTTGAGTTTGCGGTTGATCTAAATGAGAATATACGATTTTTTCTGCTAATGTCAATGGCCTATTTAGTCTATAAAATAAAATTATAATTAATTACTGCTCTTAAAAATAGTGATAAAAAAAAACATGATTAAATCTAAAATGAAAGTAAACAGTTTGCTAATTAATATGAAACCATCAAAACAATAATTAATAAAAATGTATTTACAAATAAGAAACAAGCACTAATAGATCTTTCAAAAAAGAATAAAAGAAAAAGAAATGAATTAATGTGTAAGCTTAAAATAAGTTTGTAAACTAGCTGTTTATTTACCTTTTTTTAACAATTTGTAAATTGCTACTCAGTTTGTCATAATCTATATAGACATTAGAATCAAATTTACTCATAGCTACCTATAAAAATAAAATTAATTTTAAATTAAACAAAAAAAGTTAAATATATCAAAAAAATGCATAACTTATACAAATTATTTTATTTTTATACATCTATTGGTATATATTATATTCATTTTTAAAATACATTTTCACAAATTGGTAATTTAATAAAAATTATTTAATATAAAAATAAATCAAATGAAACTGATTTTAGAGAAAAATAAAACAACAGTTACTCAATAAAATTAATATAACTAAATTATAATGAGTTGGTGTTACTTTTATGAAAGATGTACAAACATAAAACCTTATTATACATTTTATTATAATAATGCAAAAGCGTATACAGTAAAAAGCTTCTTTATTGATGGAAAATAATTTTCCAAATATCTAGCGAAATTTGCACATCCTATATATGCTTCTAATTTTGTTTTGTAAGAGTTTTAATTTCCAAAACCTTTTTAAATCAAGAAAATAGTAGCTGCTAAAAATTACATGAACAGAAAATTAAAACAAAAGCTGAACAATATTAAGGTCAGAACAAATTATTCACATGAGCATTTTGTTCCAAAAGGAAGTGTATGCTCCAATAGTAATTTTAAAAATACAATATTCTTACCAAAGACTAATCTGAAAGTAAGTTTTCTCTCACTCCTCCAGCATGAAAAAAAAGCTATGAAAACTATTAAAATAATTTTTATAATGTTGAAAATAATTTTCTGTATCACCAATACTAGTAACCCAAACAAATGTCAATAAAATCAATGTTAGGTATAGCAAAACCAAGATTACCACTTCATAACTTCTTTAAACAAAAACTAGCTTAACAAAGTTGAAAGAAAAAAAACAAATTTATTTACATTTATTGGAGAAAAATAATTAAAATCTATTTATTGCCCAGGAATTCATATGAAGATTCACATAAAGTTTGAGCACCAAAAAAGTAATAGAATTGGGCTGTGTCCATGCATTAGTCTGCCACTCTATCATTGGTCTAAGCAATAAAAGGTCCCAACTGTTATGAGAAACCGGATCAATTAAATCAAGAAATCAATCACCATTAAATTAGCCTTTCAACTAAATGTAAAAAAATAATAATAATAATTACTGGTACAACACTTTCATTTCCACCAGGATTTCCAAAGTGTCTTTTCAATCATTCATTCACTTGATACTACCAAAGAATTTTATTAGTAAAGACTCACTGTGCTGATTATTTAGATGCATTAAAGGAGGCTATTTAGTTTAAGTGATTATGATAACTGCCTTTTTTTACTTTGCAGAAATTTTCTTTTAAAAGAATATATTTATGTATTAAACAGAATGAATGGAGATAAAACATACACATCAAAGGTCTCTATAATCTAGTAAATATTTATGTAAAACCCAACTAAGACCAATTCACATTAACAGCATATTATTTATATACTGTACATGTTAGGGAAAATCAATCTACATGTTCATCAACTTGCTGGATATAATACTATTGAGTCCATTACTGTTTTAAAAGCACACCATTATTGGATTGGATATATATAATGAATAAACAATGAAGATTTCCTAAAAGGTACTTTATGTGAACCTGAGTGTTATTTTCAAGGAAAAAATACATCTTGATTACATTATAAGGATTATCTCAAAAACATTCTAAAAAATGAAATGTCAATTGTTTCCAATGGAAAAATATGCCAGAGAATAGAATACATTGGAGAGCTACAATTAAACATGGTGTTGAAGTATTTCAGAAAAAAAGTTTTCTGCTGAAGAACTTAAAATGAGATCATAAAACATCAAATAAACATAAAAATGAACCAGCATGTTTTCTAGAGGAGTTTTTTTTCTTCTGTTCTCTCTCTCTCTTTTAGTGGAGCTGAAATAAACATATTCATTTATGAACACTTGTTTATTATTTTAATTTTATTACATGTCAAAGTATCTATCTATTATTTCTCATTTCTTTTTTGTACATTGTTATATGAAGATGATATGCATAATTTATTTTAGGCTAAATAACTTAATGGTAATCAAAATCACAAAAAATGGGATTTAGATTCTTTTTTTAAAATTACAATTAACAGAAAATATGGCTATATAATATATAAATTGTCTATAATACCCTCCCCCCCTTCAAATGTGATAGCATTTTCACTATTACATGGAAATATGACTAATAATTTTTTAAAAATTCAGAATTTGAAATATGGTATTTCCATCCAAATAAAAATATTGATACAAGCATTGAACAAATCAATGTATGTAAATACTATATTTCTTTGGTGTACAACATGTTGGATTAAACAAAAAATGTATTTAGTGATAAAAGTTTAGTAAAAATTATTTCTAACAACAAGACAGTCTTTTTATCGATTTCAGAAATAAAACTGAAATTATTTATATTATTAAAAATTTCAAGGACAAGTCATGGATAAAACTGAATATTAAAATATGGTCATTACTTCCAAATTAATATAAAAATATTGCAATGTGATGACTTGAATAAAAATGCACAGCTATTGATATTCATTGAGATGATGTTCAATAATTTCACAATTTTTTTTTTTGAAATTTATAAACACTATTAGAAGAACAAAAGAGATAAATATTTACTGCATTTGATATGTTTGTTAAAGTTGGTGAACTGCCTCTATTTCTATTGCAAAAAGAGCCCCATGTGCAAGAATAACAAATATCTACATTTTAAAATAAATTATCACATTAACCAAGTATAATTAAGCAGTATGAAATTCAATACATGATGTTTGGAAACTGTCTTTCTTATTAATCAGGAAATAACACACTATAAGCATTTGTAAAAGTGTTAAAAATCTTTTTTTCAGCTTTATTATATTCCTTCATATTTACTCTCTAATAATGTCATCACCATCATCAACCATTATCAATTCACTACAGGATGAAGGTCTCCCCAAGTTCAATACATCTCTTGATCTTTAGCATCTCTTCACCTCTGCACACGTCATTATTTCATCCATCCATCTCACAAATGGTCTCTTTCTGGGTCTTTTACAATCTCTTGGAATCCAGTTTAAGATTTCAATTGTCCATCTATTATCATCTCTTCTAGCAATATGTCCAGCCCAACTCCACTTCAGTCTTTTAATTTTTTCAATGAAGTCAGTAACACCTGTTTGTTCTCTTACCCATACATTGCATTTTCGATCTCTTCTTGTTACTCCTAACATACATCTCTCCATACTTCTTTGAGTGGTCTAAAGTCTCTGTATTGCTCTTCTATTAAGTGTCCAAGTCTCAGATCCATAAATAAGAACTGGTAAAACACATTTATTAAAAACCTTCCTTTTCAAACAGATGGGCATATTTCCTTTTAGTATCAAGTTATTTTTACCAAAAGCACTCCAACCAAGTTTAATTCTATAATTAATTTCATCCATTATGTTTCCATCTGTATTAATAATCTGACCAAGGTATTTGTAGCTGTTAACTTTTTCTAACTCATCATAATCAATCTTTATTTTTATATTTTGAGAAAATCCATTGAACATTACTTTAGTCTTTTTAACATTTATCTTTAGTCCTACTTTCATCTGATAACTCCTGCAGCTCTAAAGTATTATTTGTAAAAACAACTACATCATTTGCAAAATCTAAATGACTTAAATAATCTCCATTTACTTTCACTCCTTTAGCTTTCTATTTTAATCCACAAAATACTTCTTGCAGCACTGCTGTAAAAAGTTTTGGAGATATGGAGTCACCCTGTCTTACCCCTTCTCAATGTTGACTTTACTAATATCATTATGTAATCTAATTGTTGCTGTTGCATTTTTATAAATATTCTTTAAAATATGAAAATATCCTGGATCTATACCTTGATGATCCAATGCTTTAATCACTAAAGAAATGTTTATAGAACCAAATGCCTTTTCATAATCTACAAATCCAAAGCATAATGGCAACTCATATTCATTTGTCCTTTCTGTAACTTCTCTCAATAACTGGATATGATCTACTGTACTAAAATCACTTTGGTGGACATCCAATGTTCTCTGTAGATGAGTTGTAATTATCTTGGTAAAAATTTGTATAAAACTGATAAAAGGCTAATATGTCTGTAATTTATAATATCAGCTTTAACACCTTTTTTAAATATTAATATTAATACTGCATTCTTCCAATCGCAACTTTATCATTTAGACAGTTGGTATATAACTTTGCTAAAAATTTTTCTATTTCTTCACCAGCTTTTAATATATCAATTATAATTCCATCATTACCTGGAGCCTTTCCTTTCTTCATACATTTAATTGCATGTCTCACTTCTTCATTTAAAATTCTGGGCAATTCGAAAGATGTAATAGATATAGGAGATACTTGTTCTTTATTACTATATAATTCTTGATAAAAGTCTTCTACCCATTTCATGATGTCATCTCTCTTTTTAGTAATAATTCATCTTTTTTTCTTATTGCAGATATAAATTTCCTACCAATACCAAAATGTTGTTTTACACTCTTGGGACTTTTATTCTCTTCTACAGCTTTCCTTGCTAGTTCACAGTTATACTTTCTTATATCATTTTCAATACTTTTTCGTCCAATTTTACAAAATTCGAGGTATTCAATCCTTTTTAATGCATTATTTTTGTGTATCTTCATATTCCTTCTTTTCTTCATAAATTCTCTAGTCTTGGTAGAAATTTTATTGGTATATTGCTGCTTTTTTCTATCAGCTATCTTTGTTGCAGTTTTTAAAAGTGTATCAGTTATTCTCTTATTAATTTCATTCAAATCTGAATCATATTCAAAATCTACTAATACTTGAAACCAATTTGTAAGTTCTAATTTAAATTCATTAGAATGTTTCTGAAGATTAGGAATATCAACTGTAAATATTGTTTTTCTTAATAATTTTTATCTACTTTTGCATTAACACATATCTTACTAATCAATGATCACTTCCTGTGTTAAATTTATTAAGAACATTACAATCTTGAAATATGAATTTTCTGTTAGTCAAAATATAATCCAATTCTATTGTACCTTCATTTGGATGCTTCCATGTCCATTTCCTTTTAACATTCAAAAAAAGAATTGATAATTTAAAGTTTTTCTTTTTCTGCAAACTCCACAAGTCTATATCCTCCCTCATTTCTATTACCATAATCAAAATTACCTACAGCAATTTCATCTTTCATTTGTTTACCAATTCTAGCATTAAAGTTTGCCATAACAATTTTAAAATGTTGTTTACTCTAATCAAGCCTTTTGTAGATCGATATAAAAATCTTCTACTACTTCATCACTATGAGAACTATAAACCTGAATTATCTGCATTTGCTATCTGCTATTTAATTGTATAACTAATTTTGCCACCAATTGTCTCTCCACATTTTCTTCTAACTTACAAAATCCAATAATGTCCCATTTAATATAAGACAGTTCTTCTAATTCTTGCAATCTTCCTTCCCTTGAAAGTGATCTGTAGTTGTAAGTACTTAAATAAAAAGTTATCATCAAATGGTAGTATATAATTTTATATTTAATGTATTCAAACTGAGAACTTTTATAAATTATAACTATTGTAATTTTTAAAAAAAATTCAATATGGTGACATAGGTTCCAAAAAGTTAACACTGTGAGACTTAGCATGTTATTTGTGATACAATGAATGAGAAAGATTGTAGCTCTTAATTTATGAACGTATTTTAAAAGTTTGTATAAAATTTTCCAATTCCGAGATGGGTATCTTTTAAAGAAATGATCAAATTCTGAAAAAGGGCAATGAAACTTCTGAGAATTTCAAATTCACAAGAATTAAAAAGACTGGAATGGTTGATGGTGATCATTTGAAAAATTAAAACAGTTTTTATTGAATAATGTGTTAAACATTCAGTTAAACTTTTATGATAGATTCATAATACTTTATTCCAAATAGCAGTTAACTTTCTAGAAATGATTCTACAACATAAATTTTTAAAATTTTAAATTAATTGATAGGAATAAACTCCTTTTCAGAGGTTTTAGCTTCAATGAAATATTTTCTAAGAGTTTCACTATTGTATTATTATAAAGACCAAAGACAGCTTGATTTTTAATACTATTTTCATCTATTCAGTTACAACATTAATTACATCATTCTGGAGATGCAAAATAACCAGTATTATGCACGTAAATATGATCAAGATTAACTTATAGAAAGGACTTGACTACATCATCTTCTAGATATTACAGTAAAATGTCTTTGTACTATTTGATTCACAGAGTTACAAAGTAGAATTGAGGATTGGGTTTTTAACAGAGAAGTAAAGGTTTTATCCATTTTTCTTACTGTCATAGTTCAGAGGTAGCTTTTAGTAGTTATTTGTGTGTATGTGTGGGTATATATATATTTGAAATTAAGAAAAGGAAATATTGAGTGTTTATATTTGCTTCATAATCTGAAAGGAAATGGAAATAAAGTACCTTTAATAAATAATATTTTGTCTATAGTCAAAGTTTCAGTGCCGAAAAGTTTAGAGGTCACCCTTTGACATACCTTGTACTACTATAAGTTTGTTTATATTTCTTAGAAAATTAACAGCTTTAGAATAAATGTAGATATTTTCAATGTTATGTATATTCTCAAGTGAGCTTCTGTGAATTTTGGTTCAAATGATTAAGATTCCAAGTTAATAAAACATTTTGATAATGCAGAAATTTTATAATATTTGGAATGCATTTCAGTTTGTATTAGCTTCATTTTTAGAATGATATAAAGGTTATTAATACTATGTTATAATAATGTTCAATCTTTACTGCTATCTTTTTTTTTTTGATATTAATAATCTCCATGATTCATTCTCCACAAAGTTTTATTTTGATAAAAAATAAACATCTAAAAGTCAATTAGCATTGTTTTCAAAATTTGGTGCATGATATAACGATAAATAAAAACTTTGATATGAATATTCATTAGCTATTTAACTAATTTAAATATATTCATATCTGAACATTTAGATTCTAATACTCTTTTTTTATTTAATGACATTTCATAGTGTAGAGTATTTTTCAATGCATATCTTTTTTTACTTTCATTTTTTATTCCAAAAATAAAAATCATTTTGAATTGAAATTTCTACTTTATTGTGTTGATATCAATTTAATTTGAAATATTTATATTTTTATTATTTTGAAATATATGATTAGCAAAAAAATATAGCAATTATCAATTTTTCTCAAAAAAATTTAATATATTTGTAAAATGTACTAAATTTTACATAATTGTTTTCATTTGATTTTAATGTATACAAATACTATTAAAAAGCTTTTATTAAACTTTTAATGTTATCAGTTATCTTGAGAAATTTCTCATAAAATTTATTTTTATAGAACCAACAAACATTATTTACAATTAGAATTTCTATATGATTATCTTTAATTTAAATAGTCATTTCAGAAGTATATTCCCTTGATTAATATCCAAATTATTTAACAAACAGAAGTGAATCATAAATGAAATGAGAAAATTTGTAGTTCTTAATTATATTTTATCCACAAATTTATATGCCTATGACATCACTACTAGTAATACTTAACATTAATTAAAAGAAAGCAGCAGTCAAATAATAAATAGGAAACCATTTATTATCAGGGAATATGATCTTAAATAGACCTCGATTTTACATATGATTATCTAATAGCTTTGTATACTTGTGGTTTATAATATTTAAATCATCGAGTAAAGATTTCTTTAAAAAAAAAAAATTAAAATGATTACTTATTAATCTCTTTCAAGCAATTTATTCTAGCCTACTTAATGAAATTTATTTAATATCATAAACTCTAAAAAGTGGTTTCTATTTATTATCTGAGTGCTGTTTTGATAACAGATTGCTGATATTTTACTGGTTGATGTTAAATATTACTGAGGATGATGTCATTTATATATGATAACTAAACAGCTTGGTGAAATTGTGGTTTATTATAAGCCAATAGAGTATATATTTAAAAAAATATTTCAAATGTTTTATTATTTATATTCAGATGTGACAATTGAGTTGGAGGGGGGGGGGATGTAGGATTTGTTTTTAATCATAACATCAGCAAAGAAAAACTAACTCTGATGATTATTCTTTTAAAGAATAAATATTTTATCAAAAAATAGACACTTCCCTCCCATTTTAATACTTTTATCCAATTATAGTTTTCAAAATGAATGAATTATATATTTCTTTTTATCAAAAATAAATGAAATCTAAAACAAAGTACTATTTGAATGGGAACTTTGATCGGTACCTAATTTTTATTAAAGTCAACTGTCTCTTTAAATCTAGTCATGATGAAATCCTGGCTCTGTGATAGTGGCAGCATTTTACCTTGACAGATTATTAATAATTTCAGTTTCTTCAATGAAGTTAATAGAATTACAACTATTTTTTTTTTTTTAAAGAATAATTAGTAATTACAAAATAATTCTTGAGTTAAAGTAGTATATGATTTCAAAATACGAATGAATCACTTATCAGAAAATATAGGTTCATATTCTGAATAAAATAAGTTATCATTGAGAAATTTGTTTACTGATTTTACATGCACTTTTTTTTTTTTTTTTGCCATTGTTTTTATAAATTTTTTTTTACAAATTTACTTTTTTTAAAGTAAGAAAAATAATTCCTTCCAAAATAATGTAAATAAAATGCACTATTTTATTTAAATTAAGAAAACTTGGAATTCTTAGAAAAAATATTAGTGCTATTAGTCATGATGTTAAAAAAAAAAAACTTGTAATAAAATAAAAATTATTTATGGTTAGCTATATTCAAAATGACATCCTAAGACCAAATTGAAAAGAATAAGTTAATGTGAGATAGTGCATCAGTTAAATTATAAAAATATGGTCAATTAAATAATTACCTAGACTGATTAGTCATACTGACCATGACTGACTGCCAATCAGTCCTAACTGAACTAATAGTGACATCACCCAGTCAACTTTTGATCTTACTTATATTAAATGATGAATATGTTTGGTCTGATTATTATTATTCTAGATTTGCTTATATTATATGTATTTTTTATCTTGATTTTGATTAAAAAGTACTGTTAACTATTTATTGACTCTTGAGAATTTTCTATGAAAGTTATAATATTTCAATTAGAAGAGCACACAGATTCGGTCAATATCTTAGATTGTCTCATTTCATAATGACAGCATTCAAATTTAAGCTTGAACATGAATGATTTTTCCATTATTCTTTTTATTATATATTTTCCTTATAGTGTTAATATTAAATGAATGCAAACTTAATATTATTTATTAATGTAAAAATAAACTAACTTATAACCCAAAATTTAATAAATTTAAATCCCATGATCTAATGAAAAGAAAGCAATAGTGCCAATAAAAAAATGTTTTCATCTCTCTTTAATCCTTTTTCGTATAAATATTTGCATAAAGTTTAATTCCTTTTTCCACTTTTTACATTATTGTCAGATTCTGTTTCGGTGATATCTATACTAGATAATTTATTTTAATCAAATAATGAATACTGTACTTCACAGCACAATGCTTTTAAGAATCTAATCAGTTTAACCATCCTACTTTCTATATTTAACATTTAATTTGTGTATCATGTGAATGTTATAATAACATATATATTTAATTCCAATAAAAATCAGTAAATTGGAATTCATTAAAGTTTATGATCTAACTCTAAATTGAATATACTAGAACAAATTGTTAAGAGTATAACAATCCACTGCAAACTATCATTAATGATAACTGCTATTGCTTGGTCACATTCATAGTATACACAGAACACACGTTATTCCACAGTAATTTATCTTTACAAAATACATCAAGATAAATGAAAAAAGTAATTGTTAGATGATTGCCTGGCTGGAAAGTTTTATATCTATTTCAAATATTATCAATCCTGACACCACACCATGCATGTGAAAAATGTAATAAGTTAGATTAAAATCTAAATAAAACTTTGAAATATACATATATGCATATTTTACATTCATTTTAATGCACATATAACATTAATAAAAGATTAAATACAACTTTTAAAAAAAAGTTACCTTCTGAACAGCAGCAGCTAAAGGTGATAAATGAAAAAATCGCATTTGGGTAAAAAGAGAAGAGCCACCCACATTCAAACCCTAAAATAAATAGCAAATATTAATATTTATAATGTAAAAATTTCTTCTGGGATATATGTAGAGATATATAAGATTCAATCATTATATGTTACATATAAAAAAAGCTGATTTAAATAAAAAGAATATGAACAATATAAATTTAAAATCTCAAATAAACAAGATAATGTTGTACCTACAATTTTAAAATCTGTCTTGCTTTTAGATGAACTTAAAATTTCCATACTTATTAAATAAAATTCCTCAATATTTTATTTTCTATTCTAGATACCAAAAAAATAAGTTATGAATAAAGTTAATAAATATTATTTGCTAAAGCAACTAGATTCTCAGAAGTGACCATTTGCCTTTTACTTTGATCGCTAATATGGAGAAAAAGGAATAAGCACCATAATTGTAAAGAATATTAAATTCAAATAATTGATTACAATGGTTTGTGTAACATTTATAAGTAAACTGTTGACTTTATTTTTTAAAAAGTATATATATTCAATATTAATCCAATTATACAGACTTTATCCTATAAGCTTTTTACAAGAGATTGAAAGTAAATATTTATGTCTCTATTATGATACCTAGATTACAAATATTTGATTTTGATCTTTTAAACAGTAAACAAACTATCAAGAATAAAATCATCAAAGGAATCATACAGTATAATATATATGTACAAAAATATAATATTGTAATTTAATATTTTCATGCATCTAATATATATAATGAAATGATATAGTTTTGAATGATTTAAAAAGAAAAAAAAAATTTGTGTTAAAAATCATATTTGCTAAAGAGCAATTTCATTAAAAAATGTTTACATTAGCAATAACTATTCATCATACTATCAAAATTTCATAATAAACATGACAAAATTACTTTAGTATAGTAAGAAATTAAAACCATTAAAACAAATTTAAATGAAATAAAACATATATTAAATATGGAGAATTCTGGAAATCACACAAATATGATTTCTACTCACAAAACCAGATCCTATTCCCTCTCCCATAACTTACTTAACCATCACATGACCACTGATGAAAGCCACAAGCTAGAAACTAGTCTGGGAGGCACTAGAAAGGGATTTTATGCACAAACCTTACACCCATTGATTACTCTGGTCTGCGCTGAGCGGGCACTACTGTATGGAGAGTTTTGCATGTTTTTAACTTACTTAATCATAATGAAATGTTTATACTTCTTTACTGTCAATTATACATTTCAATTAATACAAGATGAATATCTAAGTGTAGCATGCTTTCTAATTCTACTAAGAAAACACACTATTAAAATAGTTAACAATACAAATAATATTCTAGATAATTCATTTATGGTGATAATGATTAAAAAAATTTTAGTAGCCAACAAATTTTCTATACAATTATTAAAATAATTTCAGTATTTTCATATTAACAAAAATAAATAAATTACTATAGTCAAAAGACTATTGAAAAAATGAGGATTGTGATCCTTAAGCAATTCTTTCAAATAACAAATATAATTAATTTGAATGATTTTTGTGATTCCAATAAATATAAATCTAATTATCTACATATGTATTAATTTAAAACAAAAATATAAACACTTTTGAAATTTTCATTATTGGTAGCATAAAATGTCTATTAAGTATGCTAAAATAAAATCATTTTTAAAGATACTTTACTTTACCACTTGGAAAATTGCAATTAATGTGATAAATAAAAAATTAGATCTGTTATAATCAAATTAAAGAAAGTTTTGGTTAATCGATTTTAATACAAAATTTCCATAGGATTAATCTTATTAACATTTAACCAGGATATTACACCAATAAATCTAGCTATTTATTTTTCTATACAGTAATGACATATACCACTAATTCTCTTTTTACACAATAGATTGATTCCCAAAAATTATGTGTAAAAAATACATTGTATATATGGCAAAAAATGAGATTGGTTCCGGGGTGCTTGTCTTACAGATAAAGATGCCGTTTGATGGCGCCGTTTTCACGCTAAAACTATAAAATATGACCATTCCTGGCCGTTGATTATAATAATTTTGCTGTGCTTTTTTGTAATGCGAAAATAAAAACAAAACAAAATCGTCTTTGATAAATATTATTTTTTATTAACGTATACAATTTAAATGATAGTAATAAATGTAAAATAAAATCAACAAATTACAATTTGATTCGTGTTTTTTTCTATCGGATATTTTTTTACTTGTGTTACGGCTTTTTTTTTTATCAATTTTCTATTGGATATTTTTTTACTTGTGTTACTCCTTTTTTTGTTGTTGTTGTTTAACTAAAAAATAATAATCGTAATAAAAAGTAAAATTTCTTAGTCTATTTTTTATTTTTTCAGTCTTTGTTTTACTTTTTTTTTTTTTTTACACACAAAGAGATATTACAACTATTTTTTACTTCAAGTAGAATGACAATAAAAAGTAGAAGTTGTTACGGTTAGGTTTAGGGTTCTGTTGTTTGTAATGCTAAAATAAAATAATTCAAAATCGTAACCGTACTCAGACAAAAGAAAGAAACTCAAACTTTTTAAACAACAACAAACACATACAAATGTCTTCTTTACTTATTAAACATGTTTATATTTGCTTGTTATAAAATTTACAAAAAATCGTGTATATTTGTACTTTTCTTACTGGATATTTTTTTGGTACCGCTCTTTTTTAATTCAAAAATATACACATGGTAGAATCTTCTTTGTCTCATGGAATGTTACGAACAGTACATTACTTGACACGTAACCTAATTGCAACTCACTAAAAACATAGATATTTAACATTTTCCCAATTAAAACTTCAACAGAGTTCATTGTAAAAAGTCTTAGAATTATTACTTTAAAAATTCTGAACATTTCAATACTTTAAAATAAAATAAAAATCCAATGAAAACAACATTTCCATCCAATTCAAATACAAACTCTCTCATCAAACCGTAACTATTTTATAAACTGTGCGAATTCGGAAAATGTATTTGCTGCGATGCGACATAGCGGCCTGCATTCTGTAGCACAACAAAAAAGTTGTATTATAGAAAACGCGGGTTCGAACGTGTCGGCCGCGGAAACAGCATTTTTATGTGTTTTAGCATGAAAACCACGCCATAGAGCAGCGTCTTTAGCTATAAGATGAGTACCGGTTCCAGATCTAAGAAATTAATGAAAATAATTAAATAAATATGAAAAATTTTGTTAATGTTATATTTTTTGTGTGCTATCAAATTTTACTTCACACACGTTGAATGCAAATAAAAAAATAAGTTATAGGAACATAAATTTCATTTGAAAAATAAAAAAACTTGAAAGTGATAAGACTTACAATGAACTCATTGATTTCTCTACACAAGATATCAAAAACATTAAAGTTCAAAGTGTATTGTCACTTCCACGTTATAAATAATAATAAAAAATGAAATAAAGATTATTAATGTAATTTTTATTACTTTTATTTCAATTAACATATTAATTTTTTTTTTAAATTTAACAACTAACATATTCAAAGAGAAATTGTAGGCCCTCAGAACTGTACATTTATTAAAAATATGGGCAACATCTTGCTTGTCCATAAAGCAAAAAAGTACTCCAGATTTTATTTGCTGTCACTGTCTGACAATAAACACATACATTTGTGCATTATCGGAATACCACTGCTATCACTAAAACTTGCAATATATAGTTATTATCTATTGATTATTGGCAAAATTAATAAATATAAATTTAAACAAATTAATCAATTAAATTTAAACAAAATTAAATTTTTTTAACATCAATACCAAGGAATTTTTTTTTAAAAAACCAAATGTCAAAATGCAAGCAGAGTATCAATACCACAAAGATACTTCCCTTTCAAAACAAAACAGCACAAACATCCCAATGTAGACAAACAAATTTCTCTGCTTGCAAGAATATTGCCAAAAAAAGAGGGATTTTTGTTTTTAAAATAATAAGAAATAAAGAGATGAAACTTTTTTTTTTCAATTAGATGATGGTTTTATAATGTAATTGTGACAAACTCAACCTCAGAAACAAATCTATAAACAAACACTGAATTAAAAACTTTTACAATTAAGAAAATTAAGGCACATCTGTCAAAGGTTTCAGTCTTTCATGGTATTATTATATAATCTGCTTGCGCTTAATAAATTAATATATTTACATTTGTTACTATCAATTCATTGGATTTGAAAATTACTATTAACTGAAGGAGACCCTTTGATTCCTCTTGGAGGCCTTGAAGGAACCGAGCAGGGCAAATTCCTAATATCCATCTCCATACGTTCTTGTCGTTGCAGCTGTTATAACTATGTGATTATTCATATAGTATACGAATATGGATGGGCTGCTCACCAACACGCATTAGCCAGCGTGGTAAGTTTATTGGCTTTTTACCTCCGAATTTAAGAATATTTTTTCCAATATATACAATCATGACAGACAAAAATAAATCGTGGCCCTTATTCCCAGGAGGCTGTAAAGTCACCAACCAAGGCAGCGTTAGGTGGCCGAAGGTTGAGAGTGCTAAGAATCCCCTGATTGCGAACTCAGGCTGCCATTTGATGACGACTTTTTATTTAGGTACTTATAACTGCAGATCACTTTTAAGTGAAGGAAGATTGCTAGAGTTAGAAGAATTGTCTTATATTAAATGGGACATTATTGGACTTTGTGAAGTTAAAAAAAAAGGTGAAGAAACGATTTAAAAAGTCGACATATACTCTATTATAAAGGCACAAATGTTGGAAATACAAGTGGAGTAGGATTCATTATAAATAAAAAAATGGAAGAATAACATTATGGAGATTGATGGTGTATCGGATAGAGTGGCAAGATTAGTTTTACAACTTAATCATCATCATCATCATCAACCATTATCAATCCACTGCAGGATGAAGGTCTCTCCAAGTTTAATCCATCTTCTCCGATCTTTAGTTTCTCTTTTCCACAACACCCCTGCACATTTTCTTATTTCATCCATCCTTCTCACATGTGGTCTCTTTCTGGGTCTTTTACAATCTCTTGGAATCCAGTTTAAAATTTCAATTGTCCATCTATTATCATCTCTTCTAGCAATATGTGGCAGCCCAACTCCATTTCAATCTTTTAATTTTTTCAATAAGATCAGCAACATCTGTTTGTTGTCTTACCCATACATTGCGTTTTCGATCTCTTCTTGTTACTCCCAACATACATCTCTCCATACTCCTTTGAGTGGTCTGAAGTCTCTGTATTGCTCTTCTATTAAGAGTCCAAGTCTCAGATCCATAAGTAAGAACTGGTAAAACACATTTGTTAAAAACCATCCTTTTCAAACACATAGGCATATTTCCTTTTAGTATCAAGTTATTTCTACCAAAAGCACTCCAACCAAGTTTAATTCTATGATTAATTTCCTCCATTATGTTCCCATCTGTATTAATAATCTGACCAAGGTATTTGTAATTGTTAACTTCTTCTAATTCTTCATAATCAATCTCTATTTTCATATTCTGAGCAAATCGATTAAACATTACTTTAGTCTTTTTAACATTTATCTTTAGTCCTACTTTTCTACTTTCATCTGCTAACTCCTGCAATATTTCCTGCAGCTCTGAAGCATTATTTGCAAAAACAACTACATCATCTGCGAAATCTAAATGACTTAAATACTCTCCATTTACTTTCACTCCTTTAGTTTCCCATTTTAATCCACAAAATATTTCTTGCAGCACTGCTGTAAAGAGTTTTGAAGATATGGAATCACCTTGTCTTACATCTTTCTCAATGTTGATTTTTCCAGTATCATTATGTAATCTAATTGTTGCTGTTGCATTTTTATAAATATTCTTTAAAATATGACAATATCCTGGATCTATATCTTGATGATCCAATGCTTTAATCACTGAAGAAATGTGTATAGAATTGAATGCCTTTTCATAATCTACAAATCCAAAACATAATGACAACTCATATTCGTTTGTCCTTTCTATGACTTCTCTCAATACCTGGATATGATCTATTGTATTAAAACCACTTTTAAATCCAGCTTGTTCTCTTGGTTGATGGAAATCCAAAGTTCTCTGTAGACGAGTTGTAAATATCTTGGTAAAATTTTTATATAAAACTGATAAAAGGTTGATAGGTCTGTAATTTCTAATATCTTCTTTATCACCTTTTTTAAATATTAATATTATTACTGCATTCTTCCAATCTTCCGGTACATCTTTATCATTTAGACATTTGGTATATAACTTTGCTAAAATTGTTTCTATTTCTTCACCTGCTTCTTTTAATATATCAATTATAATTCCATCATTTCCTGGAGCCTTTCCTTTCTTCATACATTTAATTGCATGTCTCACTTCTTCATTTAAAATTCTGGGCAATTTGGAAGATGTAATAGATATAGGAGGTACTTGTTCTTTATTACTATATAATTCTTGATAAAAATCTTCTACCAATTTCATGATGTCATCTCTCTTTTTAGTAATAATTCCATCTTTTTTTCTTATTGCAGATATAAATTTCCTACCAATACCAAAATGTTGTTTAACATTCTTGAGACTTTTATTTTCTTCTACAGCTTTCCTTGCTATTTCACAGTTATACTTTCTTATATCATTTTCAACTCTTTTCCGTAACATTTTACAAAATTCGAGATATTCAATTCTTTTTAATACATCATTTTTGTATATCTTCATATTCCTTCTTTTCTTCATAAATTCTCTAGTCTCAGTAGAAATTTTATTAGTCAATTGCTGCTTTTTTCTACCAGCTATCTTTGTTGCAGTTTTTAAAAGTGTATCAGTTATTTTCATATTAATTTCATTCAAATCTGAATCATGTTCAAAATCTCCTAACACTTGAAACCTATTTGTAAGTTCTAATTTAAATTCATTAGAATGTTTCTGAAGATTAGGAATATCAACTGTAAATATTGTTTTTCTTAATAATTTTTGTCTCTAGTTTTACATTAACACGTAACTTATACCTTACTAATCGATGATCACTTCCTATGTTAAATTTATTAAGAACATTACAATCTTGAAATATGTATTTTCTGTTAGTCAAAATATAATCCAATTCTGCTGTACCTTCATCTGGATGCTTCCATGTCCATTTCCTTTTAACATTTTTCTCAAAAAATGAATTCATAATATAAAGTTTTTCTTTTTCTGCAAACTCCACAAGTCTATGTCCTCTCTTATTTCTATTACCACAACCAAAATTACCTACAGCAATTTCATCTTTCATTTGTCTACCAATTCTAACATTAAAGTCTCCCATAACAATTTTAAAATGTTGTTTACTCTGATCAAAAGCCTTTTGTACATCCATATAAAAATCTTCTACTACTTCATCACTATGAGAACTTGTTGGGGCATAAATCTGAATTATCTGCATTTGGTATCTGCTATTAAGTTGTATAATTAATCTTGCCACTCTGTCCGATACACCATCAATCTCCACAATATTGTTCTTCCACTTTTTATTTATAATGAATCCTACTCCACTTGTATTTCCAATATGTGTGCCTTTATAATAGAGTATATGTCCACTTTTTAAATCAATTGTTTCTTCTCCTTTTCTTCTAACTTCACAAAGTCCAATAATGTCCCATTTAATATAAGACAGTTCTTCTAATTCTTGCAGATAATTCAGGTTTATGCCCCAACAAGTTCTGATATGGATGTACAAAAGGCTTTTGATCAGAGTAAACAACATTTTAAAATTGTTATGGGAGACTTTAATGCTAGAATTGGTAAACAAATAAAAGATGAAAATGCTGTAGGTAATTTTGGTTATGGTAATAGAAATGAGAGGACATAGACTTGTAAAGTTTGCAGAAAAAGAAAAACTTTATATTATGAATTCTTTTTTTGAGAAAAATGTTAAAAGGAAATGGACATGGAAGCATCCCAATGAAGGTACAGCAGAATTGGATTATATTTTGACTAACAGAAAATACATATTTCAAGTGTAATGTTCTTAATAAATTTAACACAGGAAGTGATCATCGATTAGTAAGATGTAAGATACATGTTAATGCAAAACTAAAGAGACAAAAATTATTAAGAAAACCAATATTTACAGTTGATATTCCTAATCTTCAGAAACATTCTAATGAATTTAAATTAGAACTTACAAATCGGTTTTAGTATTAGTAGATTTTGAACATGATTCAGATTTGAATGACATTAATAGGAAAATAACTGATACACTTTTAAAAACTGCAACAAAGATAGCTGATAAAAAAAAGCAGCAATTGACCAATAACATTTCTACTGAAACTAGAGAATTTATGAAGATATACAAAAATGATGTATTAAAAAGAATTGAATATCTCGAATTTTGTAAAATGGTGCACTTGAGTTGAAAATGATATAAGAAAGTATAATTGTGAACTAACAAGAAAAGCTGTAGAAGAGAATAAAAGTCTAGAGTGTAAAACAACATTTTGGTATTGTAGGAAATTTATATCTGCAATAAGAAAAAAAGATGGCATTATTACTAAGAGAGATGACATCATGAAATGTGTAGAAGACTTCTATCAAGAATTATATAGTAATAAAGAACAAGTGCCTCCTATACCTATTATGTCTTCCAAATTGCCCAGAATTTTGAATGAGGAAGTGAGACATGTAATTAAATTTATGAAGAAAGGGAAGGCTCCATGTAATGATGGAATTATAATTGATATATTAAAAGAAGCAGGTGAAGAAATACATTTTTTTTTTTAGCAAAGTTATATACCAAATGTCTAAATGATAAAGATGTACCAGATTATTGGAAGAATGCAGTATTAATATTAATATTTAAAAAAGCTAATAAAGAAGATATTAAAAATTACAGACCTATCAGTCTTTTATCAGTTTTATACAAAATTTTTACTAAGATAATTACAACTCATCTACAGAAAACACTGGATTTCCACCAACCAAGAAAACAAGCTGAATTTAAAAGTGGTTTTAGTACAGTAGATCGTATCCAGATATTGAGAGAAATTATAGAAAGGACAAATGAATATGAGTTGCCATTATGCTTAGGATTTGTAGACTATGAAAAGGCATTTGATTCTATAAACATTTCTTCAATGATTAAAGCATTGGATCATCAAGGTGTAGATCCAGGATATTGTCATATTTTAAAGAATATTTATAAAAATGCAACAGTAACAATTAGATTATATAATGATAGTAGGAAAATCAACATAGAAAAGGGTGTAAGACAGAGTGACTCCATATCTCCAAAACTTTTTACGGCAGTGCTGCAAAAAGTATTTTGTGGATTAAAATGGGAAGCTAAAGGAGTGAAAGTAAATGGAGATTATTTAAGTCATTTAGATTTTGCAGATGAGTAGTTGTTTTTGCAAATAATGCTTTAGAGCTACAGGAAATGTTGCAGGAGTTATCAGATGAAAATAGGATTAAAGATAAATAAATGTTAAAAAGACTAAAGTAATGTTTAACAGATTTTCTCAAAATATGAAAATAAAGATTGATTATGATGAGTTAGAAGAAGTTAACAGTTACAAATATCTTGGTCAGATTATTAATACAGATGGAAATATAATGGATGAAATTAATCATAGAATTAAACTTGGTTGGAGTGCTTTTTGTAGAAATAACTTGATACTAAAAGGAAATATGCCTATGTGTTTGAAAAGGAAGGTTTTTAAATGTTTTGCCAGTTCTTACTTATGGAACTGAGACTTGGACACTTAATAGAAGAGTAATACAGAGACTTCAGACCAATCAAAGAAGTATGGAGAGATGCATATTGGGAGTAACAAGAAGAGATAGAAAATGCAATGTATGGGTAAGAGAACAAATAGGTGTTACTGACTTTATTGAAAAAATTAAAAGACTGGAGTTGAGCTGGACATATTGTTAGAAGAGATGATAATAGATGGATAATTGAAATTTTAAACTGGATTCCAAGAGATTGTAAAAGACCCAGAAAGAGACCACGTGAGATGGGATGAAATAAGAAAGTGTGCAGGGGTGATGTGGAGAAGAGAAGCTAGAGACAGGAAAAGATGGATTGAACTTGGAGAGACCTTCATCCTGAAGTGGATTGATAATTGATGCTGATGAAATCGAAAGATTTTACGTTTATTTATATATAATATTTAGTGAATTAAATGTGGTGTTTAAAGCTTCACGCTCTTAGGTTAAAATGCTTGAGGCTGGCTTAATTATATATAAATTTAAATACAGAAGGTGGAACCAACTTTTTCTCATAAAATCTCTGCCTTGTGTTTTGACTTGAGAGTTCCTTGTGTAGTCATTATTACATATGATTGGCTGTCATATAAAAATTTTTAAGGCGCATCTGTCAAAGATTTCAGCTTTTCACGGTATTAATTAAGCAAAATAAATTATTTTATATTATTTACATGAAATTATTTAGAAAAAAAAAAGGAGTTTAATAGCAACTTGTTAAGACAATCTAAGAATTACTTTGAGAATGTAAGATTTTTTTTTTTTTAAAGTCTTCCTTCCAATTATGAATATTTCACAGCAGCTCTAATCGCAAAGTATCTTTTTTTTTTTTCTGATCATGTTATTTTAAAACACCTAACAGAAAATATATATATATTTTTTTAAACTTGTGTTATTTCAAAATTGTACAAAAAAAATTTGTGTAAAATGCGAATTAGATGTATATCTAATTTTTCTTTTTCAACAGACCTGTATTTGAAAAAAAAAATTTAAATATATGCCTTTAAAGATAATAATTTAAATCATTTACAATATTATTTTATCTGCTTTGGTAGACAAAAAAAAAAGGATTAATTGGATATCTTGGTTAGCATAAATATTTTAGATATAAAAGTATAAAATAAAAATTTTAATATGAAAAGAATACAAAATAAAACACAGCCTCAGAAGAATACGAGTGATTAATGGTAATATTAAAAAAAAAAAATTACAATAAAGTAAAAATATGACTATTAATATTGTAAGAATTGAATATACAAACTAAAATTGATAATTACATGGCCCAATAAAATGATTGGGTAAAATAAAGGATAGGATTGGGCATCTTTATAAAACATAACAAAATTAGAAAGATTATAATGGAAATTATTCATTGCAATATTTATTTGTGAACAAAGAAGAGAGTCTGAAATGATAGCTATGCTATATGCATAACATTTCTTTATTTTTAATTCACAATTGGCTAGATTATTACATGAATCTTAAACAAATAAGATAAGCATCAATTTGTATAATATATAAATTTAAATTAAGAATTAGAATGACAAGTTACTACTAATTAATTTTTAATAACATACATCTTGATACAGTAGTGAGTTATGTTTCATCAAGTCAATGGCATCTCCAGATCATGTGAATAGCATTTCTCCAGGAAATATTATCATGTTTAGTTTTTTAGACTCTTCAATGACCCATTCATTATTTTGATAGAATTCAATCCTTTCACAGTGCCCCCCCCCCCCAATCATCAAACTTCTTTAAAGTATGAAAATATTAGTCGCAGATTGTGATCGATTTCCAGATCAATATAACATATATCAATATTTTTCTCATGTAAAAATATGTTGTAATCTTGACTATAATACAACGCTTAGAAAAATTAAATCTCATTTTTACCCTAAAAATAAATTTAATATTTCGATTTTTAAGTTAAAGTAGGAAAAAAATCACTTAAAAAAAAAAAAAAAAATTCAAATTTTATTATTAAAAACCATTGGTTGCAATATATAAACTAAGTAAAACATTTTATAAAATTGGCAGTAATAGATAAAAAAAATTTTGAGGCATGTTATTTTCCATAAAAATACAAAAAAAAAAAGTGATGAAAACTTATAAAGGATAATCGGAAATTTAATATTTTCTAAAAGATTAAGATTTTTTAATACAATTTTCTCCAAAATATACAATCATAAATAAATAAAGCTGAAGTAACAACATTATTACTTTTATTTTAAAAAATAATATTTTATGCATTAAGATAAAATTTAACTGCTTTATATGATCAAGATAAGTGTTTGAAGTTTATAACGTAACGTAATAGTATTGTACTGACTATTCAAGGGCACGGACGATTTTATAACGCATTAATAAGAAAATTAAATTTATCACCTTTTAAAATCTATATTATTTCAAGAATTAAAACATTCAGAAATCAAAATCGCAATTGAAATAAGAAATTCATATAAGATTACGCAAATAATAGATTCACCTTGCTAACAACAGTTCGTATACAGTACGCCATCTTGAAAAAAAAAACTACTAAGTTAGTGACGTCGTGCGGAGATTACTGGAAACTATTAAATAATTCGGCACGGTTAAAAAGTTCATTTTTAAAAGCAAGTGAAATATATTAAGTACTATAGCGAAAAGCAAATAAATACATATTACGAATATAATCTAGCTAAAATGTTTGACCGTCACGGCATAGTTTGCTGTTATTTGTCAAATGCTAACCTCATTTATTGAATATTTTTGAACTTTCCAGCATCAGATTTTTCAATGAAATGGAAGGCTGAAGAGTTGGGTTGGAGTAGTTTGAAGCTTATCCATTAAAGTATAAAGATTGGCTATCTTAATATAAGGCTGAGCACTGGTTGTACGCATATATGTGTGGAGATAATAATTTGGACCAACTGATGAATGCTGAACACAAATATCTATACAGTATTGGTGATTATTTATCTTTTCGACATGTGTGTGATCATGTGGGTCAGCAATATGAGATGGTATGGAGAGTTGAGGGTCATGTGAAAGTGTGATTTCGAATCCCACATACATTAAATAAATAAAATAACCCTATGATCTGTTGCTCAAAACGTGTAATGTTCGAGTACCAAAATATATATCTGAATGCAGTAGTTTCTTTTAATTGACGAAACTGAGATTTTATTTTCTAGTTTCACCAGACAATAAAATCTATTTTAAAATGTTGCTGATAAAGAGTTTAAAAAAGACTAAGTGCAATTTCGGTTTAGTTAGACTTACTTTTTTTTATAATTGAAACTGAAGCCAATCGGAATATGAAATATCCGTTGGGGAAACCATCATCGTTGTTGGACGATTTGAGCTAATTTTTTTTTAATGTATGCTTGCCATCAGATCCCATTAGAGATCTTCCCGATCTTCTTCAGTGCATTGGGAAATAATTGTCAATATCCTAGAATATTTTGCAAGATCTGAAAAAAATATTTGAATAGAATGAGCTTACTTTCTCCACCACTTAAGGCATTTGGGAGAAATTTTATACTTGCAAATTTTCTTTTTATATTGAGGTCATTCTTGGCAAGTGGTATATGTGAGCTATCAACATATATAATGTCTTGATCACTTGGATCTTAGAAGAAACTTTATTAACAATTAAGAATCAGAAAAGGCAGAAACTTGACAGTAATATATATTGTGCCCTTG
>JAQFVV010007428.1:0-91419 GCA_028023455.1 Epiperipatus broadwayi | reverse complement strand
CTTATGGTAGAAGGGTCCATATTCCCATTGGCAATTCCCACGGAGACTTTCCTGGAAGACCGGTCTGATATTTTGGAGGTAGCATTAGCTGGTTCTGTTCTGGTATCACAGTCTTTGCATTTTTAAAATAAGTGAGTGAGGACGACAAGTGCGTCTTGTCATTCGACTCACCAAAATCAAGTTGGAAAAACTGACTGGAACTCAATATTTTTTCTTTTTATAGTCCTCCTATGGATTCCATGAACAAAAACGTCACTGTTCTGTTTTTTCGTTATGGTCCGGGCCTTTACTTGCTTCCATTGGTCAAGCTAAAATCTCTTGCTTCTCTTATCTAACTTTTCATCTGACTTTTTAATTAAACAGCTTTTAGATAATTAATAAACAATCATTTCCATTTATAGATTACAGGAATTAATTAATACCTGTTTTTATTTTAACTTACGTTATTTTTTTATTAAAATATTTTTATATTTCAAACTTGTATTTTTTTATTAAAAAAAATACGTTCAAATACTTTTTTTTTCTTTGTTTATGAAAAAAATATTTTTAAAGTTTAGCATCTGTGCGAATATATATATGTTTAACAAACATTTTAATTTTAGCGTTTAGTTTTTTCCTTTTATTTGCGAACTTTTAAGTTTTTATTTTAAATTAATGTAACGACATATTTATATATCGTTACATTTAATAATAAATGTAAACTTCAAATAACTAAGTACTATTCAATTACTTTGATAATTAACTGAGATATAAATTTTAAATGTACTTAAATGAAGTAATTTGCCTAACTTATCAGCAATATAGTAAACCAATAACTTTTAAATACTAATAAAAATATTCACTCGGCTAACTTTCTTTTTAAACCTTTAGAAAGTTTAACATTACTTTAACATTATAAATTTACATTTTATTAAATATTATCTAAATAAGCTTATAGCAATTATATAATTTATCAATATCCTTTATCAAATAATTATTTACATCTAAATATAGAATATATTGCTTATTAAGTGATACAATTTTATTTGCAGATTACATAATGTGGACTTATTTCTTTACTTATTAGTTTTATTTTATTTCTTTTTTTTTAGATAGCTAATTACCATGTAATGTAATATTAAAATATTTGATAAAATCACATGCCATAGTACATGGTTACAATATCTATACATATATTCTATCTTATAATCATTATTTATATACCCACATATATTCTTATATATAATTAAAGGAGTTTGCTATTAACTGAAAGGAGACCCTTTGATTCCTCTTGGAGGCCTTAAAGGAACCGAGCAGGGCAAATTCCTAATGTCCACTCCATACGTTCTTGTCGTTGCAGCTGTTATTACTATGTGATTATTCATATAGTATATGAACATGGATGGGCTGCTCACCAACACACATTAGCCAGCATGGTGAGTTTATTGGCTTTTTACCTCTGAGTTTAAGATCAAGAAACACCATGGTCTTTCTTCTCAGTGCCTGATAAGGCAGAATGAATGTTTGTGTAAATGATAAATATTTTTCCAATACATATATACAATTATGACAGACAAAAATAAAGCATGGCCCTTATTCCCAGGAGGCTGTAAAGTCACCAACCAAGGCAGCGGTTGGTGGCCGAAGGCGGAGGGTGCTAAGAATCCCCTGATTGTGGACCCAGGCTGCCATTTGATGACGACTTTTTATTTAGGTACTTAC
Organism: Epiperipatus broadwayi; assembly: GCA_028023455.1. Lineage (NCBI taxonomy): Eukaryota > Metazoa > Onychophora > Udeonychophora > Euonychophora > Peripatidae > Epiperipatus > Epiperipatus broadwayi. Next base: position 89,718 of record JAQFVV010007428.1, on the reverse strand, counting down.
AACTGCAGATCACTTTCAAGTGAAGGAAGATTGCAAGAATTAGAAGAAGAACTGTCTTATATTAAATGGGACATTTTTGGACTTTGTGAAGTTAGAAGAAAAGGAGAAGAAACAATTGATTTAAAAAGTGGACATATACTTTATTATAAAGGCACACATATTGGAAATACAAGTGGAGTAGGATTCATTATAAATAAAAAGTGGAAGAACAATATTGTGGAGATTGATGGTGTATCGGACAGAGTGGCAAGATTAGTTATACAACTTAATAGCAGATACCAAATGCAGATAATTCAGGTTTATGCCCCAACAAGTTCTCATAGTGATGAAGTAGTAGAAGATTTTTATATGGATGTACAAAAGGCTTTTGATCAGAGTAAACAACATTTTAAAATTGTTATGGGAGACTTTAATGCTAGAATTGGTAGACAAATGAAAGATGAAATTGCTGTATGTAATTTTGGTTATGGTAATAGAAATGAGAGAGGACATAGACTTGTGGAGTTTGCAGAAAAAGAAAAACTTTATATTATGAATTCATTTTTTGAGAAAAATGTTAAAAGGAAATGGACTTGGAAGCATCCAAATGAAGGTACAGCAGAATTGGATTATATTTTGACTAACAGAAAATACATATTTCAAGGTTGTAATGTTCTTAATAAATTTAACACAGGAAGTGATCATCGATTAGTAAGGTGTAAGTTACGTGTTAATGTAAAACTAGAAAGACAAAAATTATTAAGAAAAACAATATTTACAGTTGATATTCCTAATCTTCAGAAACATTCTAATGAATTTAAATTAGAACTTACAAATAGGTTTCAAGTGTTAGGAGATTTTGAACATGATACAGATTTGAATGAAATTAATATGAAAATAACTGATACACTTTTAAAAACTGCAACAAACATAGCTGGTAGAAAAAAGCAGCAATTGACTAATAAAATTTCTACTGAGACTAGAGAATTTATGAAGAAAAGAAGGAATATGAAGATATACAAAAATGATGTATTAAAAAGAATTGAATATCTCGAATTTTGTAAAATGGTACGGAAAAGAGTTGAAAATGATATAAGAAAGTATAACTGTGAAATAGCAAGGAAAGCTGTAGAAGAAAATAAAAGTCTCAAAAATGTTAAACAACATTTTGGTATTGGTATGAAATTTATATCTGCAATAAGAAAAAAAGATGGAATTATTACTAAAAAGAGAGATGACATCATGAAATTGGTAGAAGATTTTTATCAAGAATTATATAGTAATAAAGAACAAGTACCTCCTATATCTATTACATCTTCCGAATTGCCCAGAATTTTAAATGAAGAAGTGAGACATGCAATTAAGTGTATGAAGAAAGGAAAGGCTCCAGGAAATGATGGAATTATAATTGATATATTAAAAGAAGCAGGTGAAGAAATAGAAACAATTTTAGCAAAGTTATATACCAAATGTCTAAATGATAAAGATGTACCGGAAGATTGGAAGAAGGCAGTAATAATATTAATATTTTAAAAAGGTGATAAAGAAGATATTAGAAATTACAGACCTATCAGCCTTTTATCAGTTTTACATAAAATTTTTACCAAGATAATTACAACTCGTCTACAGAGAACTTTGGATTTCCACCAACCAAGAGAACAAGCTGGATTTAAAAGTGGTTTTAGTACAATAGATCATATCCAGGTATTGAGAGAAGTCATAGAAAGGACAAACGAATATGAGTTATCATTATGTTTTGGATTTGTAGATTATAAAAAGGCATTCGATTCTATACACATTTCTTCAGTGATTAAAGCATTGGATCATCAAGGTATAGATCCAGGATATTGTCATATTTTAAAGAATATTTATAAAAATGCAACAGCAACAATTAGATTACATAATGATACTGGAAAAATCAACATTGAGAAAGGTGTAAGACAAGGTGACTCCATATCTCCAAAACTCTTTACAGCAGTGCTGCAAGAAGTATTTTGTGGATTAAAATGGGAAACTAAAGGAGTGAAAGTATATGGAGAGTATTTAAGTCATTTAGATTTCACAGATGATGTAGTTGTTTTTGCAAATAATGCTTCAGAGCTGCAGGAAATGTTGCAGGACTTAGCAGATGAAAGTAGAAAAGTAGGACTAAAGATAAATGTTAAAAAGACTAAAGTAAGGTTTAATCGATTTGCTCAAAATATGAAAATAAAGATTGATTATGAAGAATTAGAAGAAGTTAACAGTTACAAATACCTTGGTCAGATTATTAATACAGATGGAAACATAATGGAGGAAATTAATCATAGAATTAAACTTGGTTGGAGTGCTTTTCGTAGAAATAACTTGATACTAAAAGGAAATATGCCTATGTGTTTGAAAAGGATGGTTTTTAACAAATGTGTTTTACCAGTTCTTACTTATGGATCTGAGACTTGGACACTTAATAGAAGAGCAATACAGAGACTTCAGACCACTCAAAGGAGTATGGAGAGATGTATGTTGGGAGTAACAAGAAGAGATCGAAAACGGAATGTATGGGTAAGACAACAAACAGGTGTTACTGACCTTATTGAAAAAATTAAAAGATTGAAATGGAGTTGGGCTGGACATATTGCTAGAAGAGATGATAATAGATGGACAATTGAAATTTTAAACTGGATTCCAAGAGATTGTAAAAGACCCAGAAAGAGACCACATGTGAGATGGATGGATGAAATAAGAAAATGTGCAGGGGTGTTGTGGAGAAGAGAAGCTAAAGATCGGAGAAGATGGATTAAACTTGGAGAGACCTTCATCCTGCAGTGGATTGATAATGGTTGATGATGATGATTCTTATATACCTCTCTATATAAGTATTACCTTTTTATATATATTATACATTTTAACTTTTTTTATATTCTATATTTATCAATCAATATTTCTTATAGTCATATATATATTATTTTATCTCATATTCATATTTTTATATTTTACATTATTATTATTCATTATATTAACATTCAATATATGTAATTTTCTTTAACCTATAATATTATTTTTAAACATATTTTATAATTACCTTCTACTTATATTTTCAAATCTTAACTGCTATCCATTCAAATTTTTAAATTTTACAGTTATATTTAGTAGCTCCCTCTTTCTATTTTTTATATAATTTAATCTATTCTTATTTTTAATTCCTAGCAATATATTTTTTATACCAAAATTTGTTTAATTGAAAAATATAAAATATAAATAAGGTTAAAATGTATAATATATATAAAAAGATAATAATTATATAGAGAGGTATATAAAAATATATGTGGGTATATAAATAATGACTAAAAGATAGAATATATATACAATGTAAAATTATATGTTCATGTATATTTATAACCATATATTTTGCATTGTGTTTGTTATATATCTGAAGAAATTGCTGGGGCAATCGAAACCCATCAATCAAAGCCCATCTAGTGAATTGTAAAAAGCATTGTAAAAGTAATAAAGAACATAAATGATATATTATATGGATTTGGCAATGCAATTAGAAAAATAAAGTTATAATACAAATTTTATCCATGAAGATTCTCCTGGTTTACTCACTTTTTTTCAAGGGTAAAAATTAATGAGCAGAGAAGGTGGAAAGATCAAAAGGAACTTTAAATTCAGTATTTAAAAATCTAGATGTTTCTAATTTGATTCCCATGCTAGTACTCATTGATTAGGCCAGAACAATTGAAAAGAAGAAGAGAATAATACTTCTCACATGTATTTGAAAAGTTTAAATCAAGTCATTTAGTCCAACATGTAATTATTTATTCTGTTTTTTTATATACATAAGTAATTATCCTGGTATTCTCAGTTTCAGAGTTATTCTGAATAAGTGATTTTTTTGGAATAAATAAATTTATGATAGCAATTTAATATATATTTTTATTCCTTTTTACAAACATTGTGAGTTTTAAATCAGCTGTGTTCTATTGAAAATTTAAATTTAATTTTAAAATTTTCAGAAAAAGACTTAAAATATATGCATATATTTATATCATTGCAGAAATTAAATTTAATATCTTATTCAAAATAATAACTATTAAAAAATAAGGATTAAATCACACACACTCCATACTGTTTGTTGTTCAAAATGCAGAACATTTTATTTAATTACTTATTTTTTAACTCCTCTATTTGATTCTATAATGTTCTTAAAATGCAGCAATCAACTTTAATCTTTTTTAAAGATCAGCTACAGCAAATCTTTTTTTAAAAATAATAAGAAAGTTATTCATTTGTTTCTTGAGAGAGGATCAAAATTACAACTGCAACAAACTGTTTGATTAAAAAAATAAAATAAAACAGTGATCTTAGCAATTCAGCTTATTAATTTGTAGATATTTCATGAATTAATGTTTCCATTTTAATTTTATTTTCAAATGTGTATATATAATAATTTATTTATTGTATTTTGTTAATACTTTGTCAATGTGTGTAAATTCAAAATTAAACAAAAATTCCCAAAATAAATTATAATCCATGCTAAGATAATGATATCTATTGATTATATAAATTTAATGATTTCTCTCTTAATTTTATCTTAATACTATAAATTTTTTAACAATATAAAGACAAAGTCTGATCATTTTACCTTTATATTTTATTTAAAAACTAAAACTGTGTAGACTAATAAAAAAATTAATTGAATGGTTTGCTGTTCAGGAATTCATAAGAATTCCAAGGAGCAGAAATAACAGAACTAGAGTCACAAACCATGGACTTTGAATTCAAGATCTATCATTCTACCACTACCATACAGAGATATATGTTAATGATTCATAATCATAAAAAAATTATTGAATAAAACACATGTTGCTTTGCATAATATATAAAGCAGAAAAAAATCAGAAAGTAACAAATATTGTTCTCTTGGTAATGTTTTATTGCTCTTCTCAGTGTAATGTATATATTATAATGAATGTTTATACAATATTATGTATAGCGACCAGAATATTTTTTTTATTATTAACTACAACTTTTTACCCCTCTTTTTTTTTTACTTATATATAATAATTACATTTTTTTAAAAAAGAAAAAAGTTGAGTTAATTTTTAAAAAATTAGATGCTACTATTGATTATGATCTTATAAAGACTCGCTACAATATATATGTTATACTGAAGTGGGCAATAAACATTTCTAAAAGTAGCTTTTTTGTATTAAATAATACAGTAATATTTGCATAGATATATATATGACAATCTATGCCCTAAGCTGGTAGATAAAAATATGGATAGTCAAGTATTTATCTGGCTATGACATTATTACGCTCAACATTGTTTCTGCCGGTAAGCATCGTTGGAAGATTACATGAACATTGTCATGGCAATGAAGACACTGACATGACTAATCCGAGAGATTTGATTTTTTGATCCGTGAAATTTAATTTTTTTTTCTAAAAACAGATAACTTTTTTTAAAAAGAGTTTAAGTTTGTAAACATTTTATTGTATATGTGTGTGAGACTATCCCAGGAATTGAAATTTTTATACCAATGCATTTAAATAAAGAGTTTTTAACTGAGAATATTTTAAATTTATATTATTAATTTAAAAAAGTTTAATGTTTCTTTAAATCTATTGCATTGTCTTTTCTCACATATATATGTAAGTGGTTACACACATATAATAATGTTCACACAACTTAATTTAATTATATCATTTTATTAATTTTAAATGTATAACTGCCATAATCCTGTTTCAAGCGGAACTAAAAACAAAAAAAAAACCGTAATAAGTTTTAAATTTGTTGATGTTGTTTGTAAAAAAAAAGTGAAACCAAAATCTTGCGATCTTTGACATAACGTCTCCACATAATATGCAAACAAATTTTAGCGATTAACTTTGTCCACAAATCACTAGGTGACATTATCTTAAAGATAGGAAGATTAGAGTAGTACGCCTTCAGGGTAATGATGTCATAGCAAGGTAAATACTACCAGCTTAGGGCATAGATTGTCATATATATATATATTGCTTATAACACTTCTTTCATATACACTTCAATGCAAACAAATTTTCTTAAAACCTTCTTTATTTTCCTTACAGTTTCGACAGTCTTTAGTATGCATTGTTTTCTTAGTAAATGTTGCATAGTTTATATGTATTTGGAAAAAACAAATTTTAAAAATGTTAAAATAGTACACAACCTATAGAAATATTGTTTTATCAAACTCTGATGCTTTTATTTTATAGTGAGCTTATGCAAGCACACACAAAAATTATGTGTAAGTGTAAAGCAATAGATAGCCTTCCCATGAAACCATTCTGCAAATAGCATGCATTTATACGAGAAATTAATTTTTTTCATTTGGAAACCATCTTTTAATGATGATGATTATGATGATAATAATAATAATAAATCTATTGATTCATAGCTAAGGAGATCATGTGACATTCAGGCACTGAAAGTGATAAATTAAACTGTGACCCAGGAGTCTTTAGTTATTGAGTTTACCCATCTACCATTGCATTAAGTCACTTCTAATTAAAACTAACAAATTAATGTTCTTATATATATTGTTTAACGTCTTTTTTTTTAAAAAAAAAAGTTTGAACATTAGCGTGCTTTTTTGCAAATACAATTAATTTTAAAGAATGAACAAATTCACTTTAGAATAATCAAGAATGTTTTCATCAGACACTGCAAATTGCATTAATTTTCTTCAAATATTTCAATCTCTGTTATATAATGGCAAACAAAATTTATAAAGATTTTTGTTTTCAATATATTCTTTAGACTGTAATTAGTTTTCTTTGTTTTATGTTAAAAAGGGATCATTTCCGCAAATTGGATTCATTAAATTCTTTTTTTTTTTTTTTAAACGAAACATCAACCAAAATATCTGTTACCGTCTCATGATTTTCTTTCAATTCATTAACTTATTTGAGAAAAGTCTTGTTTTCATGCCCAAATGATATTTTAAAGCAATTTATTCAATTTAGGGAACCAAAATAAGAATTTGCAATTTAAATATTAGATAGATTTTAAATTTATAATGTTAAAATTAATTTGAATAATGTATTTAAAACTTTATTTTCAAAAGAAATTTGTAATTTGAACTTCAATAAACATTTCACTAATCTCAATAAAACAATGCATTTTTCAATATATAAAAATTTAATCTTTAAAAGTTTACTTTATATATGCACAATATTTTTTTTTTTGTCAGTCATTTACGTTAGTATAGGAGCCTGTCATCATGTGTTCCTTATGCCATCGTTCAATTCTGCAACTAACTATGAAAATAAATAATCGAATGATTAATTATTTGGGAGTTTATAAAAAGTTCGAGTAGGAAAGTAACACAATTGGAATTAGAATGCATAATTTTTAGATCCACAGTCCGCCATACAATCACTGTACTAAAGTATAAAGATTGCAAGTTGATCTGACTTAATCAAACGTATTAATGGATTAAAGGTGATATATATATATATATAATGATAATATGATGAAAGTTTTATGACTTGTGATGGTAGAGAGAAGGGCATATTTCTATGGGTACTGAGCTTAGGATTTATCTTTATTTTTCAGTAATATATATTTCTTGTGTAGAATTTATATAATGAAGCATCAATTATAGAAAAAAACACAACTTGATAACCAACTTTGTCTCTTTAATATAATATTAGATTTTTTTCAAGATTACATTAAATGATTCCATGATACTTAGTATAAGCTTTAGTAAGTAATGATAGAAACCAGGTGGCAGTGCTTTAATAAATCTCTATCCTGTTCTGAATTATTCAAAATTCCTAGACTAGTTTTAAGCTTATAGCTTTCATTAGTAAGGAGACTTGGGTCTTGGAACAGTGCACCTAGCATCTATCATTACTTATTAAAGCTTACAATAAGTGGCATAGAGAAGGCAAAAAATATGCTGCTATAACAAAAATATTTAAACTGAAGTCATGTGATAGGTCAAGTGATAGTTTATTGGTCTATATTAAATGAGTTAAGAAAAATTATACCATCATCAATGATGACTAATTTATTGTCTTTTCTTTATATTCTGTTGCTTGAATATTTAAACATAATCTCAGATAAAAATCTTAACATACAATACATTGTTAATATCTTGCTGTTTAATAAAAGTTTATATTTTCAATTTAACTTTTATTGGCACTGCCTAGTTTAATGTCAATGGATTGCAACTCTGTGATTTCTGGTACTTGAACATTTTTGTGAACTCCTGAGTGACAATCTTTTGACTATTTATTTATTATTTTTACTCTCTGTATTATAATAGTATAAATACATGAAAACAGTCCATACTTAAACAACACTATATCAATAACAATTAACAATTTCATTCTGTTTTCAAGGTGACCTCCTTTTTACAATAAAGATGAGTACCCACCTTTATCTATGTTCTAATATATTTATATGGACACTAAAGATTGCAATTTGACTAAAGAGAGTGAGATTATTAATTCAAAGAACTCTGAATATACTTCATTAAACAGGCAAGTATAACCAGATCTGAAATCAGGCTAACAAATAATCAATTATACTATATTATCATAAAATACAAAATTTGATATCATAACCAATATTTCTTGAAAAGGTGCCAATGGCATCATTCAAATCCAGATTACTAAGAAACAGTAGCATCAAAGGAATTATTCTTTTTTATAGCTGTCAGTTTTATATGGCTGCCACAATAAAAACTAGTGCCAGCAGATGGGGGAGAAATGAATCTGATTGTGTACTCATAATTTTATATGTTGTGCATTTCCCAGAATTTTTGGTCAGAAAAACAAGTCACTCTGATCTGATTATATCAGATAGATGAGTATGCAATGAATCGGTTAAGGGTGACTTTTAAAAAAATTAAAATATAATTTAACTACAAATAGAGCTTATTGTTAGTTATGTGCATAAAATATTTTATATTGGTGATAAAGCAACCACTATTAATTGTCAATGTCAAAAGCTAAGTTAAGATTAAAATGTATTCCCCATTTATAAATGTTTGTTTTGATGTGTTATTATTATTTTGATCATAGCAATCAATATTTCCATTATATTTAATTTAATTCATTGCAACAGTAATGACATTTTTAGCTAAGTCCTCATGTATAATTTGGTAACACTTGCTCCCTGTTGAAACAAAAGAATTATTCGGAGAATAATTGTTTTTGTTTAAATATATAAATGAGTAAAATACACATCCACAGGTCAGCTTTAAATTATATATCAATTTGCAAAATAAAATTAAATTGAAAAAAAAATTTGTTTTTCATAAATGTACCTTTGAAGGTTTTTGCAATGATATATATTGCAGAGGCTTTTACTATGTGGTGAAACTGGACTGATTTCAGACCCATGTAGCTATCTGGCTTGTTGGAATGGATTTGAAGACATTTACGTGTCTGAAAAGTTCATGCTTGCAAACTGATAGGAACTTGTTTCATAAATGCTGAGAGTTAGTGTTTAGATCTACTTTCTGGTCCCTACCTTTCACTGATGATAGCAAATTAGCTTGAAATCAGCTGATCTGAAGGTGGAACCAAGGAAAGAGATATTGAATTCTGACTCTCTTGATGTTTATGTAAACAAACGCTTGTATGGAGATTTTAGTAAAGCTCCATCTATTTAAAGAATGCATTAACAAATATTTTTATTATTCAACCAAAAAATTATATACAGTACACATTTAATACATGGAGGATAAATAATGGCAAGATTGATTTAAATTTACTCCTATAATTAACAATATGTTAATATGACATAGTTAATCTAAAATAGCCAGGCCTTTTCCAGAATTAATATTTATTAACTATTGTTTTTAGTCATGCACAAGCCTTTTTGGAATACCTCCAATATTTTTCATGTGATTAAGATTGTAACTTAGACCAGTTGTCAGCAGCCTATGGCCCATGGGTCAGTTTAATGACAACAAATGCATTTGGGATCCACTAATCACTTTCTAAAAAAAAAAATGATGTAGCAAACTTATAAAAATAAAATAAGCTGATAATTTAATTAATTTATAATTAATCAATAGCTATTTGTTTTAGCAATCAATATTTAATATATATAATTAATTTTACTTTGCTGATGTTTTCCCCAATAATCCAGAAAATTTTAATAAAATTACAGAAACAAATGCTTTTTTTTTTTCTGGCGATTGGTAACATGGAAATTAAATTAATTGGCTTTATTAAGTTCTTTAACTTGAGATAATAAATTGAAAGAAAGTGAAAAAACTTCCAAATGTACAAATAAAATTATATTGGAATGTTTGTTATCTCTTCCTGAACAGTTTTTAACAATTTAAAATATATATATATTTTAACTACTTTTGGTTCATCTCACCCCTCCCACCCCCCAATACATTATATTTTAAATCCATTATGATATCAACTGACACATGATCATTCAGAATGTTTTCACAGAAGAGTCAAATTACAAAGCAGATTTAGAGACTTTTTGTGCAGGCAAAAACAGCATCAAGAATATCATTAATCTAATTGTTATTATAGTTTGTAGTTAAATTTTTAATATATGTAAATAATCATAACTTTTATATACTTCTGTTTTATATTTTTAGCCAGTTTTAAAAGAGAATGCTTTTCTATAGAGGGTTCTCATTTTTTGAAATTAAATTTGAATTAGAATAATATACTTTCTATCTTTATATGCATATTATTAATGTGAAAATACTGGAAGCCCCTAGTGAACTATATGTAAACTAAGTGTTAGCAAACATAAGTATGGAATGAGCTCACCTATACTTTAACTTTGATTGTATATAAGCATACCATTTACTGAAGTATTTATATGCAGAATGTGATTTATATATACTAAATCATGCTCTGTATGAAAGAACATCACTAAATGGTATGATTATATATGATCAAATCTAAAATATAGGTGGGTTCATTCTATATTTACATTTGCTAATGTTTAGTTTATATATAGCTTGCTGGGCGTTTCCAGTACTTTCGCATTAATTTCATCTACATCCCAGCTATCAAAAAATTATATTTATATGCACATTAATGTGTTTTTATTATTATTTTTTATGTTGTATATAAATGTTATCGGTAATCATCACTGTACATTATTGATTTGTTCATTTGGTGAATGAGCACAAAATATTCAATTTTAAAAAAGTGACTCTAGACAAAAAAATGTCACTGATCATTGATTAGACAATTCATTCAATTATAATTATATATTCAATTATAATCATATATATATATAAATAAATAATATAAATAAATAAGAATAATTTATATATATATAATATTATTAGGGATTTTAATATGAGATATAAAAATAAAAATTTTAATAATGATATTGATCTTCCTGCTAACAAAAAACTATGGATATAACTACCATATATTTCGAATTATCAAGTAAATTTTATAAGGAAGATTTATAAAAGATTCTAAAGATAAAATCTCATTTATAAATAAAAATTGTATCATTTATAAATGGATATGTAGGTGTGGCAGTGGATATTTAGGTGAATTGAGATGTACATTGGAAAAAAGAACTAAAGAGCATTTGCTGTTGTTAAAAAGAGTTCAGAAATCGAATCAAAATTGCAAAGTAGATAATAATGTTTCAGCATCCGTTTTTCATGGCCATAATAATTCACGTATTTATGGTTTTAACTTCAATTCCAATAATGTTAAAATGTTGCAAATTGAAAAAAATAACAACAAAAGAGAAATACAAGAAGCTATGCTAAAGTGCAAATACAAACATGATTTAATTAACAAGCAGGCAGCAAATGTTAAGATCACAGAATTGTGGGAAGATTATCCTTTCAAAGTGTTAGTTGACAAAGACCATGAGGATAGTCAGGATAATCGAAAGTGCTCCTAAGTGGATAAAATTTTAAAAGTATATCTGATTACTATATTTATAAATATTCAATTATATAATTATGTATATTGCTTTGAAGAAATACAGACATCGAATTATAATATTATTACATATATATATTGTGATATTTGTTAAAATAATATTTTTATCCGTATTTTCTTTAGTAATAGTTTCATTATATACATAGATCAGAGAATTATGATTTCCTGACCTATGCTGGAAATAAAAATGTTATATGATGTTTATAGAATGAAATATAGATATGTAAGAAGAATTTTAAAGATAATAGTTTATTTTTTCTTTTATTGTTAGTTTCACTATAGTATCATTCACTTCATCACAGAAACCTAAAGTTTCAGATCACTTTTACAAAAAAATAGTGTTTAAACCCAATCTAAATCATTTTCCAGATTCTGGAAGAATCTGATGGCATCCAGCCAAACTATCAAATGCTGACTAAACATTAGATAGACACTAAATTTGTTACAACATTTCAATAATCTATCATCTGACCATTACAATCTACTAAATAAATATTTTGTCAACATAAATGGTAATAATTTGAGAGAAATTACTTTATTCCTTCTTTTCATTAAAAAATACTTTAAACAATATTTAATTTTATATACATATACTCTAATATTTAATTTTTGTACAGATAAACTATTTTAGAAGAAAAATATAAAAAATGTAAGTGGCCCCTAAATATTTGGTAATTATCATCATTACGAGAAAGGATTTTAAAAAAATCTGAACTTTCATAATAAAAAATTAAGTATTTATTTTTCAGTAATACAAATTGAATTCCCTTCAAAGTATAATCCATTTAATGCAATGGTCTGGTCTAAATGTGTTTTTCACTTTTTGAAATAGTCTCCTTTCAAAGCAATGTCTTTTAATGTCTGCATTGTTTTTCTTCATCATTACTTCTAAGTCTCAAAAAATAACTTTTTGAGACATTTTTTTATTTGAGGGAATAAAATGAAATTACATGAGAGTGAGATCTGATGAATATGGCTGATGGATAATCTGGATCATATTGAATTTAATTAAAAAGTATCTCACATCAAAGACTTTGTGCACTGGCATATTATTGTGTTGAAACTTGCTCTCTCATTTTTTCACAATGGGACCTTTACACTTTAACTTATGTTTTGGAACTTGGAGGTTTTAAATGTCTGATCATTATAAATGAATTCCGAGTGAACAATGCCATTTGCATTTTTAAAAAAAAAATCAGCATTGACTTGACATTGGATTTCACTCACTACACTTTTGTGGAATATAGTGAATTTGATACTTCCATTAAACTATTTGTAAACTTGTGCTTGCCTCATAGCAACTTGCCTGTAATCTATTTCAAACATTATAACTATTTCTCCTGCCATTTTCTATATAAAAAAACAGAATTTCATATTGTTCCAACTTTATCAATCATTACAAACATCAAGAAGTGAGATGCTTTTATCAAAACCATTTATTATGTCCCACAACAGCTTCTCTCAATGATAACAGTTGGAAGACTGATGTGATGCTGTGTGGCTTTTCCTTTTTCAGAGTCAGGAATCTCTCAGCCACTATGCTCAGAGAAACCTGTTAGCCACCTTCCATTCCCTTTCCCCATCCTAAGTTTTTCCTATATTCTTCACTATCCTGCTCCTTCCTACCATTTCACAACATAATCTTTGACAACTCTACAGCCTTTATATCAAAATCCTCCTTATCTTTTTCCAAACCCAGCATAAAAACCAATAACCCCACTTTCTGTATAATCACTTTGTTTATACTTATTCTGCCACAGTTTCATTATTTGTACCTTTTCTACTTTCAAGCATTTACATTCAATTAACAAATACCTAAATGTGATGTGATGCACTGAGGCTTCTCATTTTTTGGAGTCAGGAATCTCTCAGCCACTATGCTCAGAGAAACCTGTTAGCCACATTACCTTTCCATTCCCACCCTAAATTTTTTTCATATTTTTCTCCATCCTGCTTCATCCCATTTCCATAGCATAATCTTTGTTAACTCCATGGCCTTTATATCTAAATCTCCCTTATCTTTTCCCAAGCCGACATAAAAAACAAGATCTCACTTTCTATACAATAACTTTGTTTCCACAACTTCATTATTTGTACCCTTTCTGCTTGCAAGCATTTGCATTCAATTAACAGATGCCTATTTTTTCTATGCCTTCCCTACATAACTTGCAGACTAAATCATCCATATTTTTCCATCTATGTGCATATTCCCTTGTTACTAAAGATCTTGATCAAGCCTTAAATAGTAAACTACTTTCCTTGCTATTAGCATAAGTTAACTCATATCTAATATTCTGTTTACTTTTTTATATATTTAAAAATAAGGGAATCCCTGCAAGAGGCATCTAATGGCAGAGACAAGTACTACAATGCTCTTGCCTTCCAGAAAATTATTCGTTATTTTGGATACCCCTTCATATTGTTGTTGTTGTTATTATTATTATACATTTATAAATAAAAAAAAACATTTTCCTTAATGCTAAAGCATAATGCTATTATTTTTGGTATAATTTCTTCATTAATTGGCACATTCTTAAAACATCCATTATAATTGAAATATTTATTTCAATCTATGTATATCCAATTAGAGGTTTGCTTTGTATTTTGTTTCCAGTAAATCTAATAAAAGCTCTTTTGGTTTCTATCTTTTTTTATGCACCTAATTTGAATGTTTTATTTTGAAAATGAGTTAATATGACTTTTTAAAATGAATCCAGCAATTCGTTATATATATTTGATGGCATTCCTTTTTTTTTAAATATGAACATTATAACTAAACACTTCCAAATTATATTATTTTATTTTGTTGTATATTTTCATTTCTCAGTCATTTTTGAAGGAATATTTATTTTACCACATAATAATTTTTTAAAGCATTTTCTTGTAGAATGTTGATAAAGAGTTTTCATCCTTCTAAGACAATCTATTTCCTATAGGTTCTATTTACTTAGTACTGTATATTATTAATCCTACAGAGCTATAAATACTGTAATACTTTTTTTAAAAAAAGATTTAAAATAGAAATATATTACTTAAGAATTTTTTTCCTAAAGAAACATTTAAAAAAACTCTATCCATCTTTTTTTCAGAAGAATAATGATATTATCCAGTTATAATCTCTTGTTCTTTAGCTAATTAAATATGTAAGGATTGAAAAAATGCTACATTTTAAGGGCAAAAAATGTACATCATGCACACACAAAAAAAGAATCATATCCTGTAAAAAATTAAGAATCTATTAAAATTGGAAGAAGTAATAAAACTAATAGTTATTAAAACAGGCAAAACTCTCTATACATATTGCCACTCAGTATAAGGCAGAGTAATCAATTGATGCCAGAAGGTTTGTGCATAAAATCCCATCTAGTGCCTACTCATCCAGTGCCCCCAGACTAGCTTCTGGTTTGTGGCCTTCATCAGTGAGGAGCCTTGGATCTGAGAGCACTGCACCTAGATATTAGGATCTAATGCAGCCCTCCAGCAGCCACCTTTCATCTCTACTTAACTACAAAACTATGAGTCAAATTGAAAACATAATATTTTCAATCCAAGCTCATTAGCCAATATAATCATATAGGACTGAACTCAGTTCAGTACCTATACATTTTGGTGTCTTTGGTTTTTTAATAACCATAGCCACCATTATCCTATTAGGCAGGATTGGTTTTAAGCCAATAAACATCACATGATCCCCATTTCTTATGCTTGTTTATAACTGATTAAAACAGGCAAAACTCTTTATACATATTGCCACTCAGTGCAAACCAGAATAATCAATGGATTCCAGAAGGATTTTGCATAAAATCTCATCTAGTGCCTATTCATCCAATATCCCCAGACTAATTTTTAGGTGCAGTGCTCTCAGATCCATAGTTCATCACTGATGAAGGCCACAATCCAGAAACTAGTCAGGGAATATTGGATGAGTAGGCACTAGATGGGATTTTATGCACTATATGGGATTTTATGCACAAGCCTTCTGGCATCCATTGATTACTCTGTTTTGCACTGAGTGGCAATATGCATTTTTCCTTTTTTTAATAAATTATAAGCAAGCATCCTCACTGATGAAGGCCACAAGCCAGAAAGTAGTCTGGAGATATTGGATGAGTAGGTACTAGATAGGATTTTATGCATGAGCCTTCTGGAATCCATTGATTACTCTGGCTTGCACTGAGTGGCAATATGTAGAGAGTTTTGCCAGTTTTAATAACAGTTGTAAGCAAGCACAAAGAAATGGTGATCATGTGATGTTTATTGGTTTAAAACTAATATTTACTTTATGGTAATATGGATTGCTATTTTATTGAATTTAAAATATTTGAGAACTGTTTAAAATAATTGATCAATATCATGTATACATGCACACATGTACACTCCCATATATGAATACAGGACTTGGATGATCAACTTTGATGTGGATAAAAGTTTTTAAAAATGTGCATTTTAAAACACATGAAAATATTTATTTAAAATAGATTGGCTGAATACAGCAATAAGTGTAATAAAGGAAATGTGTATTAAATAAAAACAAATATATTTATTAATATATTCAACGTAATGTCTCATTTAGTGTTTATTTCATTTCTGTGCTTGATGCAGCTATTTTGTTGCATTACCTATAGGACCAGCCCTGCATAATACAACTTAAGGACTAATATATATATATAAATTTTGATTAATCTGCTACTACTTGATTATTGAATATGGATTCAATATTGATTTATAAAACCCTTATGCTACTAGAGCTAAAGAAATGAATGGTATCATTTCTTTTTCTTCATTGTTCATTGACCTTTGATTATTGGTTAAGTATAGCCCAATGGGAGTTGCTGATACTTCCACTTCAATTACATACCATTAGCTATGATATTTTACAATTATATAAATGGAAATATTTAATGTGTGGAATTATCCACTTTTAATTACTTAATTAGAAAGCCCTTTATCTATAATAGCGGCTAACAAAATCCAATTGCCCCAGCTCCCAATTAAGTAATTAAAAATGGATAACTCCACACTTTAAATATTTCTAACTAAAACATCTATTAAAAATATTATATATATATAAACCAACACTTTGAAATAGATGTGTCTTTTTAATATATATAAGAGAGTACCCCTCAAAAAAACTGGAATTCATTTATCAAAAATAGTGTATTTATTTGCACTGTTTAAAACTTTAGTCTTCTTCAAAGTACTCTCCATTTGAATTAATGTATTTGTCTAAACATTTTTTCCACTGCTCAAAATATTTTTAAAGTTGTTATTGTTGATGTCTTTTAATACTTCTGCCATTTTTTATTTCACTTCTTCAACATCAACAAAACATGTTCCTGTGAAGTCTTTCTCATCCTAGAAAAAAAAAGTCACACAGGCTAAAAGTAGGCCAATACAAAATATGAAGCAGCCATGATATTTTTTGCCCAAAATTGCTTAAAAACTCAGCATTGTGGAGCAGGTGCATTGTCATGAAGGAAAAACCAGTCATCTGTTTGCCACAAATCATGATCCAAGCTTTTCTAACCTTCCAAATACAATCCATGTTTGAATGTTGACTCTGAGATACAAATTCTGAATGCACAATCTCTGTCATATCAAAGAAATAAATGAGCATTGCTTTCATATTTGACTTTGTCAAGTTTAATTGGGATGAGGAGAAGTGGAAGTTTTTCAATGGCTGTATTGCTGTTTTGTTTCTGGATTATAACTATAACTTCCAAGTATTCCTTCAAATCATAGCATATAGTTAGACAAATATCTCTTTATTCACAAACTTGTGATTTACTCACAACAGTTTCCTTGTTCATGTGAATCAGCCATCACAAAATAGACAAAAGAATGAACATCTCATTAAAAAAAAATCACTGGAGAAATCACAATCTTTCCCGACAATGTCAGCTGGCATTTAGACTCAGAAGAGTTCTATGTTCCTAACTGTAAAAGAAGTCTATATTATATATAAGTACTCTGCCCTCTAGAAGCAATTCCCGTTTCATTTTGCTACCCTTTATTTATAGTTCAGCTTTTGGCATTTTAAATATTTTCTATATATGTACTAAGAGAAAGAACATAAGCGTGTTATATATTATAAATTATATTATGTATAAATATAAGTTGGAAAAAAAGTATGTATAGGTTTACAATGTAGCATAAAATTATTAAATTTAATGCAAATTATATATATATAACTCTTTGCATTTATAAATCTGTTGGAATTTTTTTTAAAAAAAGGTTAATAACTTTATTGCTCCGGAGTTCGAGCGCCAGAATTCTGCCATTCGCCGCTCCCAAGTCGGACGCTCTACTACTGTGCCAAACAGCGGAAGTCTGTTTGGAATAAATAATTAAATCCTCACAAGCTTATATTATGTCGCGCATGTGTATTTATATTCTGTTATAACATCTATATAAAAACGTATATATGTTTAGCAGTATTTATGGAATAAATGGTTGTGTGTGTGTAGAATGTGTTATTTACAAACGAACGTGGAAAATTTTATATTATCACCTGACTAATGCTTTAACTGATAAATAAATGTGTTATGTAACTTCCTCGGAATAAGATAAAATAATAATAAGGTTTTGTTACAGAATAACAGTGAATAATGTGAGAGAAAATAGATAGCCAAAGTTACTGAACCATTTCTGTTGTTGAATAGATGAATAGAATTGATTATAATTGTAGAAAAAGCAAAGTAAACATCAGAATTTATAAAAGATCACAACACAATGGAGAAAAATACTATCCAACATACTTTCTTTGAAAAGCAAAGAAATTAAATAATTCAGCCATGCATATAATTTGAAAGAGGCATGTGATTTGAAATTTCTTTGGCATTAAACCATGAACCAGCAAAACAGGAAAATTGTAAAATCTGGATATCTGAAGTTTTACAAAAGTAAGTAAACTGATAAAATTGTATTAAGCGACACACACATTTTTATAAATATATGCAGTATATTTTATAAAATCAAATACGTAATGTATTATTTGTTTTTCAGCATAATACAGAAATTATATTCTTAATTTTACCAGTAGTTATTATTTTATTCTTTAAAATTTCAAATTAATTTAAATTTTATTTTGAGAAATTTGCATAAAAAACTATATGCCTTAAATAACTGAAATACAGGCTTATTATATACCTGTATCAATATATGTAATATATAGGGTATATGAGCACATACTTCACACGACCCACTATTCACCACACTATAACACTTTTTTTTTTTGTCGAAAAGATAAACAATCAACAATATACGTATTTCATGCTAAAACAACAATCATCAGTTGGTCCAAATTATCATCTCTACACATAAATGCAATAAGTGCTCAGATATATATTAAGATAGCCAATCTTCATACTTTAATGGACAGGCTTCAATCCACTCCACACTCCAACCATTCATTCAATTGAAAATCTGATGATGGAACACGCTCAAAGGCCACCCTAAGGCCGAGATTCTTGTCATACCCCTACTGCAGAACAAAAGCTTTTTAAGTTCCTCATATAGAAATAATGAGGGAAAAGGAATTTGGAATATTATCACTTTGCAAATTTTTATAAGCTTTAGTTACCAATATTAGCTAAATGGAAGCCTCTATTAAATCCTTATCCAGTACGGTGAGAAAGATAGTGTGTATGCAGAAGATTTGGATAATGAATTTATGTCAGTATACTTATACAAAAGGTGGGTTGATTATGTTAAGAGAATTGTTGAGTGTAATAGTTGCAAGAAATAGGATAGAAGAATAGATGCATTAATAAAGAGTAGGGAGTTGGAGGGATGGAGAACTACTATGGAGAGTAAAAAGAGTTTAAATATATATAGAAATAAATAGAATATTGGGTGAGCGTAAATTTACGATAATAGCAAGGAAGGTAGTTTTTCTTTAAAGCTCCAACAGGATCTTTAATAACAAGGGAATATACACATAAATGAAAACTGTGGGTAATTTAGTCTGCAAGTTGTGTAAGGAAGGTATTAGGCATTTGTTAATTTAATGTAAATGTTTGCAAGTAGAAAGGGCACAAATAATGAAATTGTGAGAAAATAAATATAAACAAAGTGATTATACAACAAGTGGGCTCTTGGTTTTTATGCTGGGTTTGGAAAAAGATAAGGAGGATTTAGATATAAAGGTCATGGAGTTGACCAAGATTATGTTGTGAAAATGGGATGGAGCAGGATAGAGAATATGGGAAAAACTTAGAGCAAGGAAAGAAAAGGGAAGATAAAGTGGCTAACAAGTTTCTCTGGGCATGGTAGCTGAGAGATTCCTGACTCCAAAAAAGAAGTCACAGTGCATCTCATCATCATCATACAATCCTATTCAAATATTCTCAGACTAGTTTATAGATTATGGCTTTCATCAGTGAAGAGCTTTTAGGATTTTTTTTTAACATTGCACTTAGACTTTTGGATCTAACATACATTTCTTCTAGCAGCCAATTTTTACTTTTTGTTATAGTATCAAGCTACCAGCTCAAATTGAAAAACCTTAATTTTTTCAATCCCAGCTTATTTGCTTGCATAGTTTTAGATCTGAAACCATCACACTATCTTTACATTACAGTGATCTTGTTCTTTATAACTTTAGGCTTGGATTCAAAAAGTTTTCAATTTGGGCTGGAAGCTTGATAATATAACAAAAGTAAAAAAAAATAGCTGTTGAATGAAAGATGTATTAGATTCAAAAGATGCAAGTGCAGCCTTCAAAAAAATCCAAAATGTTTTTCACTGATGAAAACCATAACCTAGAAACTACTCTGGAGATATTTGAATAGGATAGCATTGGATAAGCATTTAATCAGCACAACCTTCTAATATCTATTGATTATTAAATCTTAGACTAGATGGCAAAAAAGTAGGGAAAATAAAAAGAATTTGCTAATGAATAGCGCTATATGTAAATTAAGATCATGTGATGTCTTGTTGATCATGTGATGTACTTTTCTAATTTTTGCTTTATACACTCAAGCTGAGAATTGTTAAATATCAATTTCTAAACTTTATTGAGCTTGAATAAATTCCCTCAACCTGCATTTGAACTCAGGTTGTGACAATGGCAGGCCAGATGCATTATTATTACCCAAAAAATCTTTTAAAAGTCTATAAACATAAATAACTATATATCTGTTTGTGGAGCTACATATATCATCTAAAATCTAAACATTCACATTATTAATTATTTTAGATTTCCTTATATATATATATAGGGGATTTAAACCAGATTTTTAAGCTTCCTTCAGTCATCCACTCTATCTTATATAAGCAATAGACATCATTACATACATGTAAAAAAGACAAATGATCTCCAATATATGCATTTCATTCTGAACCACCACTCATCCAGATCATCTCCCACACATCTATATAATCAGTGCTCAGTTTATATTAAGATAGCAAATCATCAAACTTCATTGGACAGGCTTCAATCTTCTCCACTCCCCAACTCTTCACCAATCGGTTCAAATTCCATGTTTTGCCAATTTTGTGGTTCAATTGCTCAGAAGGTTTTAGTAACAGAATTATATGATGAGTACAATAATTTCATTCAAGATGAAATTTTTTAAAATTCTCCCCCCCCCTTCCTCTGCTTGTAGATAACTTACCATTACCCCTAAACTAAAATATATGAGGTATTTAATTAATAGATCAACTCACTGGGTTAATAGTTTTTGGTTTTTCTTTTATTTAAAAAAAAAAAAAATTGTAATCAAAAAAATAAAATAAAATGAGCAGACATTTTTTGTGTTATTTGTGTAAATATATCATTATAGGGTTTATTGTTGCTTTTTTAACCTTTTCCTCCTTTTTATTGTATTCCGTGTTTCACTGAGGATTTATTTTAATCTAATTTTTCACATCTATAGTTTATCTTCTCCATATCAGTCATCTCATATTTAGTTTTTTCCTAAATCACTTGCAATTTCCTGAGATCCTGTTTAATGCTATATTTCAGCGAATCCTTCATAAGCAATCATTTGTATCAAACTATTTATCAGTGAGAAAGATGTTTTGCTACAGTAGTCTTTCAGGAATATGATACAATTTCAGTCTGTAAATCATTGAAGTTACATTCTAAATTGTCTTCCAAGTATCCTGCTATAACAAAGACCTCCAAAACAACAATTATGGATTAAATTTTATTTTCTTCTGAGAAATCCGATGAACAATACATTAGATTTTTTTAGCATTTATCTTTAGTTTTATTTTCTTATTTTCATCTGATAAATTCTTGCAACATTTTCTAAAATTCTGAAACATTATTTGCTAAAATGCTATATTAACTGTAAAATCTAAGATAATTTAAATACTCTCCATTTGCTTCTATTCAGCTTTCATTTTAATCCACAAATTACTTTCTCACAGAAGCAAAACTCTCCATACATTAGCACAGAGTGGCACTACTGTATGGAGAGTTTTGCCTCTGTGAATAACAGCTTAAAAAATAAAAAATGGTGACCTTGTGATGTTTGATGGTTTAAATTATTTTCTCATAGAACTGCAGTGGATTCAGTAACATGTCTTCCTTCTTCACTTAAAATACTTGGCAGTTCAGAAGTTGTAGTAATTGTAATAATTATTTTATTTTATTGTTCTTTATTTATTTATTTAAGGAACTCTTCAGCACATTTTATGATGTCATCTGTTTTTTTAATAATAGTTCCAGTTTATGCTCTTATTGATGAAACATTTTTTTTTCTCCAATACCAATTCTCTTTTATAGCTTTCCTTGCCAATTGATAATTAAATGTTCATATCATTAGTAACTATTTTTCATGACATTTTACAAAACTTTAAATATTCAATATTTTTTAATGGATATTTTAAAATGTTCATATTGTTTAATTTTTTTACTTATCTCAGTAAAAAATTTATTGACAAATTGATATCCTTTTGTATCAATGATCTTTGTTGTAGTTTTTCATTTTCAGAATATTCCACAAGTGTATTCTTTGTCATTTCTGTCATCATAACCAAATTTATCCACAGGACTTGTATTTTTCAATCGTCTACCAATTCTAGCATTAAAGTCTCACGTGACAATTTTAAAATGCTGTGAGCAAAAGTATTATGAACATCTACAAATATCTTTGCCATATTATTAATATATATAGAACCACTATCGATTAAATTAATAACAGCATTACATTTCAATAGACTACTTTTGATAATAAATAAATAAATAAAAATATTAATCTATATATACCTATGTGTGTGAATACGATATTTTGACATTAGATGGAACGTTGTTTTAGCAGTAAGAAAAAAAATAATATTACTATAAAACAAAAATACAATATCATTAAGTTAGTGAAAGAGTTCTATGAAAAACTATATAGTAATAAAGAACGAAAAAATCTAGCAAACTATAAATTATAATAGCATCTTTTGAAATACTAAACATTTTAAATGAAAAGATAAAACATACAATTAAATCTATAAAAAAAAAAGAATGAAAAAACTCCCAAGAAATGATGAAATTATTATTGATATATTAAAACATGCAGATAAAAAAAGTTACTGATGAAGATATATATCAATGTCTAAATGATGCAGATATTCTAGATGGTGGAAAAATCACCTAGTACATCTATATATTTAATAAATGTGTTTTAACAATGCTTGAGTATAGATCTGAGTTGGACATATAACAGAGGAGTAATATAGAGAATTTAAATCACATAGAAAGCAAGGAAAAATATAAGTTGATAGTAACTAGGAATGATTGACAGCAAAATAAATGGATAAGAGAAAAAATATAATTGAAAGAATGAATAGAAATGAAACTGGGATAGATGCGTTGTTAGAAGAAATAATAATAGATGAACAGTTGAAAGTTTAACCTCTTAGCAGAGTAAGTTTGCCGACTTACTTACACATGTGTTAATATATAAATTTGCTTGGTAGTTTTACACTTTGCAATAAAATGAATTGAATACTGTATTTACAGTTGTAAATCTTTTTTTCTCTATATATTGGATGTTATTTTATCAAATCCAAAAATGGTTATTTTGATGCTTCTTTTTTTTTCCATGTGTCAAAGCATCGCCGGGAAGCGAACCCGGGGCAACTGCTTGTAAGGCAGCTGTGCTGACCACTCGGCCACCAACGCTTGACATTTTGATGCTTCTTTGAAATCGTTTTAGTAGTTTTTGGAAAAGATTTTTTAGATTGTTTATTTCAACACTTACTTTTATTGGCATAAATATTAGAGTTTAATGAAACTAATGTTGAACACACTTCCTATAAATTTCTAATTAGAGTCCGATAGTATATGATTGTCTAGCTACTCATGCAGTTGGGGCTTCTTACGTAATTAATAAAACTAATTAACTTTTCACAAAATGTTCATTATTCAAACCTTATTTTAATTATATTATAATTTATTGATTAAAATATTTCCTGAATATTTCTGTCTAATTTATAACTTGGCAATCTACATGTTATAGATATTTTCCATAAATTAAAGCTTTTAATTAAACTTATATTTAAAAGTAAATGTATTTAAATAAAGCAAATATATAAATAGTTCATTCTTTAACTAACGTCTATGGTAATGACTCTCAACCTTCCTAATGCTGCGACCCTTTAATACAGTTCCTTATGCTGTGATGACCCCCAATCTGTAATTTTGCTACTGTTATGATTCGAAAATATGTGTTTTCCAATGGTTAGGCGACTCCTGTGAAAGGGTTGTTCGACCCTCAAAGGGGTCACGACCCGTAGGTTGAGTACCACTGGTCTATGGAGATTTAATATAGCCATGCATCTATCCATCTATTTACAAATTATATATTAATGCCAGTATATATTTTAAAGATTGACTGTTATTATATAAACAAATAAAATAAATTCTTGGTTAAATACGATATAGTAGACTTTAAATACAATTTCAATAGCAATATTGTAGCGACCTTGAATGATTCTCCCCTACTTGCATTTCCCTGTTTTATTATTTGAACCTTTCTTTCATTTTTTTCTACATCATATATATATACACACACCCATAATTTCTAGGGGAATGAATATTTTGATAGTGATAAGCCAGGTCTTTCTTTTATTTTTTATCAGGAAAAGTTTGATATTATTATCTATCTGGCTTAAGCAATTATTGGAAATATCAGCGATACAGGAATCTATGTATGCATAAAAGTTTCTTCAACCAAATACAGAGATTCATGTATACAGAAAGTTTATTTTTTAATAAAATACAGAAATCCATATATACAGAAAGCAGTGACACTTTTTTAGGAACAGAAGCACACTATATAATCTTTTTTTATAATGTTTTTATTTCACTTGCCACAACAATTTTTACATAAAAGCACTTATAATATACATATTACACACATCTAGAAAAATCTGAAACTCTCTTAACTGTAAATCAGAGAATAAATTATCAAGATATTTTTATTTTCTAAATGCTTTTAGCATTCTTAAGTTTTAATTGTAAATTAGATTTTAGCAATGTGTGAACTTATAATGCATTGATCAAACTCATTCGTTGCCATATATAAGAACAATTCAACTGTTAGTAAAAAAAATTGAAAGTCAAAAGAAATTCCATACAATAAAAAAAAAGTTTGAATAGTTTGTTCTTTTTTTATGTTTAGCAAAATAGTTGAGATTTTTTTTTTACATTTTGCAAAGTAGCTTATGTACACTAATGTACTTATTGTTCTTACTATACTATTGTATGTGCAACTTGTTGGATTGACTTTGTGAGGTTGAATATGGACATATTTTAGTGAAATTTTTAAATTGCATTTTAATTAAAGCTTTTGAAAGTTTTAGTGAATTTTTCTAAGGAAGCACTAATTCCATTCAATACATGGATGCTGTGTCCCTGACAGAAAAGTATATACAGAAAGGTTTCTTCAACCAAATACCAAAATTCATATACACTGAAAGGTTTCTTCGACCAAATACAAAAATCCATATTGTGCCTACTGAAATTGGAGATGCATTTCAGTATGTGGGAAAATGTCAGTCATAACTTTTTTTTTCCTTTTTTTTAATTTTTGGATAATGGATATGTTAAATTATGAAGTATTAACTATGCTGCTATTACAACAATAATATTAATATAAAATTGTTTGTTATTAATTGTTTTATAAGATTATAAATTGATTATATGTGAACAATAAAGTATACAGTTAGGATGAAATTATTTATCTTTTGTTATATGTTTCATTTTTGTTTCTGTATTCATGATAGTAAATAATAAATAGTACAAATAAATGTTTTTTTATTTGTTTAATATTATACTAGGAAATATGTATGGAAATATATTTCCAGTACG
The DNA here is from genome assembly GCA_028023455.1 of Epiperipatus broadwayi. Taxonomy (NCBI): domain Eukaryota; kingdom Metazoa; phylum Onychophora; class Udeonychophora; order Euonychophora; family Peripatidae; genus Epiperipatus; species Epiperipatus broadwayi. The sequence goes on along the minus strand of JAQFVV010007428.1, from coordinate 63,503 downwards.
ATATATTGAAAATGTGCTGTAGATTGTTTGATTTTTGTTGAAATAAAAATTAGTATTTGTATATTAAAAATAAATTTTATTATATATAATAAATGTGAAATGAATTTTGTTGTTGTCATTTATTATGTAATAAGATTTTTTTTATTTATGAAACACTACCAGAAATTGTTTAAATGAGCGAATATAGTTGATGACTATTGTTACACTGATATCAATAAAGAAATCTTATAAAAAGGGCTGAAAAGTTTGAGCTCTAGACTCTATCTCTTGTTTTTGTTTTGAACAGAAGCACATATAAATTTCTTTGCATGATTTTTTTTATTTACCCTAAAAATATATAATTAACAAAACAAAATGGATGGATATGAAACTAAATTTCTGCCCTATAGACTAGGGCAGCTTATTGATGAAATTTTATGAGAAAACAACAATTTTATTATAAAGAGAAAAATCATTGAATTGCTTCATTAAGTTGTAAATCACCAAAATATTTTATTTGATAAAAATTGATATTACTTATACTTTAAACATTCAATAAAAACAGTAGAATGTGTACAAGAGTCATATTTACTTGCCTATGTGACTTTATTAGATCGATTGATCAAATTTTTATGAGATTTGAATTACTTTAATTTCCTTTGCATTGCCATAGATAAAAGCTAGAATATGTTCATTTATATTGTTTTTAAATAATGCTTTCTCATGAAAGGATGTCTTGTCATATAAAATAGTACTTATGTGTGTAATGTTATATAAACCAAGTATTATTATTCAAAAGAATGATTTGAATATATATATAAAATATCGAAATCAACAAAATGTATATTGAATTTAAAATTCTCACCATTCATTATATCTTCCCTGTGACAAACTTTCATTCAGGTTGTTTATTTGTATATGTCATTATATATATCTCTTTATTTAAAAGGTAAATTTATTTATTGACAAATAATATATATATATGTTAAAAAGAAGATTTGCACGGGTTAAATATATAAAATACATATTTTGCAGGTTCATCCATGTTAAAAACTTTTAATATTAATATACTGACGTTTCGACTTGGTCACACAAGCCATCCACAGAGTTATAAAAGGTAGAAAGATGGTTGTAGAGGCACTACAATCACTGGTTTGAATAAAATGTTAAAATTCCACCAATAGCAAAAAATGTTAAATTTAGGAATGTTTTTTAAAAAAATCTTTCCAAATAGGAGGAAGTTTACATGTATCATCTCGCTTATTGATACAATCTGGCCTTTTAAGTATCTCAATGGCTTCTCTAATTTTGCATTGGTAGAGATTATCACATCTGGATATGATACTAGAAAAATCAATTTTATGACCTGAATCTATAGTATGGAGTGAGAGTGATGATGATGATGAGTGTTGTTTAACTGCATTAGCATGCTCATCTCTCCTAACACTGATGCGACAATTACTCATACCTATGTATGAAGCTTTACAATTTTTACATGAGATTTGATAGACACCATGAGATTCAAGAGGGATTGAATCCTTAGGCTTGGTTATTATATTGCTGATCTTTTGATGAGCAGAAAATGCTGTATCTATATTATAGCATTTTAATATACGTCCGATACTGTCTGTAGTTCCTTTTACATATGGAACACAAATCCTAATAGCTGACTTATCATCTTTTTGTTTCCTATTTTGTCTATTTTGGGCTTGAAATAAGGCTTTTTTTTTATAAATTTGTAATTATAACTATTTGCTAATAAAACACTATTAATATGATTTATTTCTTCTTTCAGATGTGTCTCATCTGAAAGGTTAATTGCTCTATTTAAAAGAGTTTTGGCTACAGAAACTATCTGATTTGGGTGATGATGAGAATGTAAATATCTGTCTGTATGTGTATCCTTTCTGTAAATAGAAAAAGATAAACTATTTGGTGTTCTGGTGACTAGAACATCAAGAAAAGGGAGTTTTCCATCAGACTCTGTCTCCATTGTAAATTTAATATGAGGATGCATATTATTTAAATGTAAAAAAAAATCATCTAATTTATATTTTCCATGTTGCCATATGACAAAAGTGTCATCTATGTATCTGAGCCAAATGAGAGGTTTTAAAGATGATGATTCTAAAGCACAAGTTTCTATATATTCCATGAATAAATCATCTATTACTCCTGAGATAGGTGAGCCCATAGGAGTACCAAAAACTTGTCTGTAATGCTGTCCATTGTATACAAAATATGTATTTAAGAGCATTACAGACAAGTTTTTGGTACTCCTATGGGCTCACCTATCTCAGGAGTAATAGCTGATTTATTCATGGAATATATAGAAACTCGTGCTTTAGAATCATCATCTTTCAAACCTCTCATTTGGCTCACCCACAAAGATGACACTTTTGTCATATGGCAACATGGAAAATATAAATTATATGATTTTTTCTTACATTTAAATAATATGCATCCTCATATTAAATTTACAATGGAGACAGAGTCTGATGGAAAACTCCCTTTTCTTGATGTTCTAGTCACCAGAACACCAAATAGTTTATCTTTTTCTATTTACAGAAAGGATACACATACAGACAGATATTTACATTTACATTCTCATAATCACCCAAATCAGATAGTTTCTGTAGCCAAAACTCTTTTAAATAGAGCAATTAACCTTTCAGATGAGACACATCTGAAAGAAGAAATAAATCATATTAATAGTGTTTTATTAGCAAATAGTTATAATTACAAATTTATAAAAAAAAAAAAGCTTTATTTCAAGCCCAAAATAGACAAAATAGGAAACAAAAAGATGATAAGTCAGCTATTAGGATTTGTGTTCCATATGTAAAAGGAACTACAGACAGTATCGGACATATATTAAAATGCTATAATATAGATACAGCATTTTCTGCTCATCAAAAGATCAGCAATATAATAACCAAGCCTAAGGATTCAATCCCTCTTGAATCTCATGGTGTCTATCAAATCTCATGTAAAAATTGTAAAGCTTCTTACATAGGTATGAGTAATCGTTGCATCAGTGTTAGGAGAGATGAGCATGCTAATGCAGTTAAACAGCACTCATCATCATCAGCATTCTCACTCTATACTATAGATTCAGGTCATAAAATTGATTTTTCTAGTACCAGGATCAAATCCAGATGTGATAATCTCTACCAATGCAAAATTAGAGAAGCCATTGAGATACTTAAAAGGCCAGATTGTATCAATAAGCGAGATGATACATGCAAACTTCCTTCTATTGGGAAAGATTTTTTTAAAAAACATTCTTAAATTTAACATTTTTGCTATTGGTGGAATTTTAATGTTTTATTCAAACCAGTGATTGTAGCGCCTCTACAACCATCTTTCTACCTTTTATAACTCTGTGGATGGCTTGTGTGACCAAGTTGAAACGTCAGTATATTAATATTAAAAGTTTTTAACATGGATGAACCCACAAAATATGTATTATATATATAGAGAGAGAGAGCTTTATATTAATTAATGATCTATTAACATACCAAAATATGAGAGAGCTATGTTTTTCTTAAGTTTAAAATTATATCTTGTGTTATACTAATTATTACTTTAATTTAAAAGATTCAATTTTTTTTTAATGATTAAAAAAATTTAACTTCACATATATCATATATATTTGAGGTTTAAAAAGATTTTATCACAATAAGTATTAACTTTATTTTGTTCTCTTAAATTTTTACCAACAAAGAGCTAAATTCATCATTGTATATATAATTATATTTTTATATGAAATCATCATCATCATCAACCATTATCAATCACTGCAGGATGAAGGTCTCTCCAAGTTTAATCCATCTCCGATCTTTAGCTTCTCTTCTCCACAACACCCCTGCACATTTTCTTATTTCATCCATCCATCTCACATGTGGTCACTTTCTGGGTCTTTTACAATCTCTTGGAATCCAGTTTAAAATTTCAACATATTTTTTTAATATTTTGTTGTTAAATAATTGGAAATTAATAAGCAATCATATATGTAAATATCAAATTAATGTCAAATGATGATTTATTGTATATTCAATTAAATTATATGTGTATATACCAATTGTTTATGATTTATTCATTATATATACACTTTTCTTAATCATTTAATTGATATTTATGTATTAATTTGAATTTAACATAAGTCAAATAAACTTGTTTGATTGTTTGCTTGTGCAATTGAATTTGTTAAATAACATTTAAGTGAGAACAGATGAACTGTCTATTGCAAACTGTATTTGAAATAATTATATTTCATAATCAAAAAATCAAATCCCAGGATTATTAGGTAAGTATGGTTATATTATTTTTTTGTATTGAATTCTATAGTTATTGTTTGATTAGATATAAACTATATATATATATATATTGATCACAATCAAATATTTGCATGTTTTATCTAAATTATCACTGATTAGATAAGTACTGCATAGAGTTTATGATTATTTATTAAAATCTTAATCTTATTTAATTATATCTTAATCTTATTTAATTATAAAAGCTGATAGTAGTATATTTTGTTCTGTTATAATTTAGAATGATTTGTTTTAATTATATTTACATTTATCCAGTTAACTATTAAATTTTAATATCCATAATTTATTATAATAAATGATAATAATTTATATATTTTAATTTTTAAAACAAATTGATATGATTAGTTAATTGCACTTAAAATAGAATACTGTGGTTTCTTTTATATACTGGTATGATTGGATATTATAGATTTAATATTATCTAATAGGTTCATTGATATTATATCATTATTAAGTATTTCATTTTATTATAACCAGATTAATTAGCAAGAGTAAAATCAGTCTAAGAATATAGCATGATTGAGTTGGTATAATTCATTATATATCATTTTTATTGTCTTTTATCTTGTTATAAATAATGTGATTAGTAATAGTAAATTAATATAAAAATATAGCATGGATAAGTTAGTATTATTTATCATTTTATTAAAATAGAATTTAAAATTAATGGATTATATATCTATTTAGATATTATAAACATTTTATACTTCTAAGACATACTAAAGCTGTTATCTCAATCATTCCTGAATTATTTTATTTAGATATGAACATCATTAAATTTTAATATAAGTTTATATTTTTATAAGCTTGATTAATTGGGTATATTAGAATTTAGTTGTTTAATGATTTATTATTGGTTTCATTTGACTATAAGTGAAACATATCTTAAACATATACCATTGTTTTGAAACAGTGATATTTGATTTAACCACCTTTTTTAATCTATACTAAGTAAGAATTGTATTTAGGATATGTGAAATGATGATCTGATTTGTTTTTTGTTTTAAATACTGTTTGTAACCATAATGCTATAATAAAGATTGTCATCACTATTTTGTTTTAGTATAATTGACCATCAAATATGTGATTAGACAAAGGTTGCATTAAATACAGATAATTAGTTGTTGATTGATATTCATATATTATGTTTATTCTGTTATGAACAATGTTATTATTCATAGGGCATTATAAAATTAATATTATTTTTATTTGAATTACATTTTATTCAGTTATAAATGATGTCCATCTTCAAGAATCATTTTCATTTGACTGATCTATATTTTATACAGAGTATATTACAGTTATTATTACTCATTGAATATTTTTGATATGTTACTAATGCTATCTAAATGATTGGGTCTATAACAGAGGTTAGCATATACACATATTTATTATATTATAATTGATGCTGTAATTTGCAGAGCATTACTTTCTTACGATTTTACCATATTTGATTTGTCATAAATGACTTGTAAATCTGTGGTGCATTAAAAGAAGAGTATACCTTCATTTTTATTCTATTACAAGTGGGTTTTAACTTTAAGGATAGTAATAAGAGTTATTTCATCTTTTTTTTATATATGTCAGTAATAAAATGTTCTCTAAAACCTGTAGGACAACTTTTCATTCCATTACAATACATACAAAAGATTTCTTCAACCAAATACAGAAATCCATATATACAAAAAGATTTATTCAACCAAATACAGAAATCCATATATCTTCAACACAATCCATATATACAGAAAGATTTCTTCAACCAAATACAGAAATCCATATATCTTCAACACAATCCATATATACAGAAAGATTTCTTCAACATAAACCATATATACAGAAAGATTTCTTTTACCAAATACAGAAATCCATATATTCAGGAAGGTTTTTTTCACTTGAACCATATAATACATATTGCTATTTTTTATGCATTTTATTTTTTTATATAAGATTAAAAATAATGTAATGGTGATAATAGGAATAATAGTACTATCCTAACAATTAACAGAAAATAGTTAATTACTATTCTTTGATAGGATATTTCATCACCAAGCGATGGGTCGACAGATTCTGTGTCCTTTTAGATGACAGCAGCTTTATGTGGTATAAATCAGAGCACTCTGAAGAACCAGAAGAAAATATATATTTACGTGATATTGCTCAATGGTTACCAACTCTCAGGTACTTTTCTAAATTACCTCATTTACTTCCTCGAGACCATATGGAACACCTGTTAGCACTAGGATTCAATTCGCGATACCAAACATATTGGTTCTTTGTTGAAACAGAACAAGAATATAGGTAAATAACTGATTTAATTTATATGAAATAATATTTTATTATTTTATTAATACTGTTTAATATTTATTATTTTTAGAAGCTGGTTATTTGAAATGACTAAAACGGTAAGTTTCAATAATTTAATTTTTATTCTACTTTATTTTTAAAAATGGAATCAGGTCTTCTCATTTTTTATATTTAAAGTTTAAAGTAAGTAAAGCACTAATATGAAGCGAGGTATTAACTTAATGAGATTGCATTATGTATGTTATCTAAGCCAAAAATATTTTTAAAAAAAGACTTCAAAATATTAATTTTTCCCCTACAGAACAGGCTTTTTCATACCTGCACTTATATATGTAATATATAAGGGTTTGAACTCAGACTTTCACATGACCCTCAACTATCATGCCATCTCATACTGTTGATACACTTGATCACACACACGTTGAAAAGATAAACAACAATCATGCCATCTCATACTGTGATACACTTGATCACACATGTTAAAAAGATATCAACATGTGTGTGTGATCAAGTGTATCAGCAGTATGAGATGGCATAATGGTTGAGGGTCATGTGAAAGTCTGAGTTCAAAAAAAGACTATAATTTTTTAAACAGAGGTGTACTCATTTTTTATGTTCGGTTATTTCGTTAAAAGTTAATCTCGCATTGTGATGAATGTTATAAACAATTGGTTGCTCTCATCTATTAATATATTGTGTTTTATAATAAAAAAAAACATATTTGTATTATTTGATATACACTGGTAATGGCATTTATACACCAATATAAAATATCATGTCCATACTAGATTTAGTTTAGTATCTATCTGCTTTAGCAAAAATAATCCACTTCATATCATTTTATTGTAAAGTTATCTATGTAAGCATGAATAATCCATGGATATGAAATAAGATCAACCATATTCCTGACTAGTTTGATCATCTTTGTTTACTCTCGTTTTTAATAGATTGTAAAGATTTATATTCCCATTAAGTTCTATAAAAAAATGAGATTGAATATCTAAGGAATAAAGTACAATATATGACAATTTAATTATCAGAAAGTCTATATAGTTTCACACGTGATATAATTGTATTGAAATTACGATGGTATTTATATTTGAACATGTTTGATTTAGTATGTGTATAAATCTATTAAAGCCAACTGTTAATTAACTTATTAGCACAGGTAAATAAAGACTGCTTGTGCATTTTTATTATTAAAATAAGTGATTAAAATTTTGAAAAGCATATTAGTATCAAATTTTATAACTGTTGAAAGTGTCATATGGTGAAGATGCTATAGAAAAGTTGAGTATGTATGACTTGCATAAGTGAGTCAAAAATGAATAAAAAAATATGGAGGATGGCCTCAGAAATGAATCTGACAAAAATAATGATGATTGATAATATTAATAAAATACAAGATCAGTGTGGTCTGACCGACAATTGGATGTAAGATTAATAAGTGAAAAATTGCAGATTAATTAAAAAATAGATTAATTTTAACTGAAAATTGGGCATGAAAAATATTTCTGTGAAATTTGTGTCTCAGATCTTGATGCGTAACAAAATAAGCATTGAATTGAAATTGTGACATCTTTTTATAAATATGCACCTATTTCCAAGGATAATTATAGAGTCTGAAACTTGGTGCTTCTAATATAACCCAGAGCAGCCTTAAAAAGCACAATGTCATGCTTACAATTTAAGACCATGCTAGCATATTTCTTCAGTCACAAGGGAATAGTCCAACCAAGAATTCATTATTCAAGAAAACAAATTGACTAATAATGCTTAGAGGTGCTAAAGAGATTGTATTATTCTGTTCAAAGAAAAAGACCTGACTTGGAGCCTGACAAGTGGATGATTTTTTCATGGCAACACACCAACTCACAGGCATTCACAATGAGAGACTTTTTGGCCAAAACAATGGTTCCATTAGATATTTCCAAAATTAAAAGCTGCATTGAAGATATGAAAATTTTGTACTGTTTACTTTATCTTCACTAAACAATTCTTTGTAGAATTCTTTCACACATTTTATGGCATTGTTTTTTTTTTCAATAATAGTTCCACCTTTTCATATTATTGCTGCAGAAACTTTTCTTATAATATCAAGGTGTTTTATATTTTAAAAAATTTTTATTCACTTTTTTCATAATATTTTACAGAACTCCTAATATTCACTTTCTTTTAGTAAATCTTTTTAAATATTTTAATATTTTTTCATTACTTCATACATTCTCTAAAAATTTACAAATGAATTGTTGCTTTTGTGAGCCAACTATCTTTGTTCCAGTTCTTAAACAGAATATTATTTATCTTTTTATTGATCTCGATTAAACTTGAATCAATTACAAAGTCTGTCAGCATTTCATAATGAGTAACAAAGTTTCTAAACATTGGAATATTAGCTGTCAAAAGCGTTTTTTAATCATTTTCATTTTGAATTTATACATATTTTGTATCTCACTAATCAATAATGACTTTTTGTGTTGTATCTATTAAGAACAATATTATTATGAAATGTTTTCTCTTAGTAAAAATATAATCCAATTTTAATGTGTTTTCGTGTCTATTTCTGTGTAGCATTTTTTCAAAGAAAGAATTTATAATGTATTGGAGTTTTTTTCTGTAAATTCCACATCCTTTGTGTCTTTTCCCATTTTTTTTCATCATAATCATTTTTTAATTCTAGCCTTAAAGTTTTCCATGACAATTTTAAAGTATTTATTAATCTGATTAAAAGCATTTTGTATGTTTACGTGAAAATCCTTTATGTGCCCATAATAATGAGAACTTTTTGATGTATACATCCAAATTACTTGATCTTCCATTAAGTTGATAATGCAGTTGATATATCATCGATCTCCACAATGATGTTTTTTATTTTTTACTATAACAAATACCACTCATCTTGTATATCTAATAATTGTGTCTTTATAGCAAAGTAAATGTCCATGTTTCAAATCAATTGTCTCTTGATATTTTCTTCTAACTCTACAAAAACGAATAATATCCCATTTAATATTATACAATTCTTCAATTCATGTACTCTTCCTTCACTATGATATGCTGTTATAAAAAAACTAAATAAAAGATTATAATCAAAACATAGGTTGGATCCACAATTAGGGTCTTCAGGTTGAATAAAACCCAGAATTTAGTTTTAAATGCTATGATTGTAAATATCTAATTAAATTAAATAAAAATTAAAAAATCATTTACACACATTTGATTAAGAAACTATGTGGTGTTTTTGGTTTTAAAATCAAAAATAAATAAAGCTAATAAATTCACCAGGCTGGACGACATATTTTGATAAATTGCCCATCCATGTTTTTTTGCTATATGAAAAATTAATTGCATAATAATAGAAGCTGCAATGACAAGAATGTATTGAATGGACATTAGAAATGAAATCTTCTTGGGTTTTTTATAAGTAATTATGTGTTAAACAATTTCCACCATCTAAATATTACTTGTTAAATGTTTTAGAAAAAAGGCAAACTTTATTTAAACTTTTCAATTCAACTATTAATATTAGCACAGGTTAATATACAACATAATCTTTTAAGCAGTATAATCTCTTCTTCAGGGGTTGCTGATCTAATCTGTAACAGCACAACATGGGAATCAAACCAGGGGATCTTTAGATTTGTGAATACTGAATTTAAGGGATAATTCACAAATTAAAAAGTTATGCAATCAATATAATTATCAGAATAGCCAGAACATGTTATAAAAAATCTTAATCTCTATAAAATTTAAGCTTGAAATTCTAAAAAACAAATTTATAAAATATTATGTTAATGTGTAAGAACATATATTAGTGCAATCAATCACTACATTAAAAATATTTAAAATATTCCAAAGTAATGATTAAAGAGTTAAAAAATGAATACATTTGATATAATATACCAGGTATGTGACAAATAACAATGTGTTTGATTGGGGGGAAATGAGAATATTGGATAGAGAGAAAAAGGTAAAAAAAAAAAAGCTGATCACATGATAACAGGAAGTAAACTCATAAATCAAGCTAGTGTGATAATTCATATTTGAACGCCATTCAAATCTTGTCCTTAAAAGAAAGATCCAGGAAAAATCAAGAGGACTCTCATAGATAAGTGTATAAAATTTTTACTGATTGTTGCCTTTGACAAAATAATCTAGTTAGTTAGAGCATCACCTTAAATTTAATATTTGTGAATCTAATGATTCCTGGTTCAATACCCATTCTATTACTATCATTATGTCAAATCAGCCACATAATGAAAAAAGAATATCACTTGAAGTACTTTATGAGCAGTTTGACTTTTTCTAAAGACATTTAATAATTAATATTAGAGATGGAATAGTCCAATATATAAAATGTAAACTTTCGCACACACACCATTTCTACTAATGTTAATCAATCCTATTTTATTTTATGCTTTTTGTTTCAATTCTAATCCTCACTTCACTGTATAATTCTTTTTTCATTGAACAATGTATCCAAATATATATATTCCTCCATTTCTTCAAAACAAATATATATATTTTGATTTTCTTCCTAAATTTATTTCTTCCACTTCTGCACTTGTTTAATATGCAAAAATGTCAAGCCATTCACACAAAAAAGTTTCTGTATTATACATTCCCATGATTTCTACTATCCCTACTTTCCTTCTTTCTGTCTCAATCTCCAATTCTATTAGAATCCAAAGAAGTAAAGATGAGAAGGGACATCCTGCTTCAATCTGAATTCACATTAAACTTCCACTGATTTTATATCATCTAATTCAGGAATGATCAACTTGCAATAGCAAAGGCACCAAACATGATGAAATATGGGACTAAATATGACACAATGAACTGTGGATGATAAAATTACAAAACTTAGTTCTTTAAAAGTAATACTGTAATCAAAAATAATTTTTATTAGTATTCAAAAAAATTGTAATAAAAATTCAAATTCAATGAATCAAATTTTAAAAAAGGGAGTTTTGTTCCGTGTTCCTTTTGCGTTCCTTTTGCAATGACATTTGATATTTGCCTAATCTTGAGGTATTTAATCCAGAATGAATATATAATTTTTAGCATTCATTTTGTAATTGATGTTCTTACATAAATGAGATGTGCTTTGATCATTCTTTGTGAGTGGTTTTATTCTTTATGAGAATTTTTTTAATTTTCAGTTAGAAAATAAATGGGTAAAAAAAAATTGGAAAGTGATAGTAAGCAAAATCAGAGGGGAAATTAATTTTGAATACATCAGAATCATCAGGAAAATGTTGGACATCTGTGAAAAAAAATTCCAATGAATGGAGGACACGATCTAAAAAGTAATATAAAACATAATATCAAACTAAAATAGAAAAAAAAAAATTCATTGTTTGAGTTACAAAAAAAAAGTGATTAAAAAATGATAAAAAATGAAGAAAGACTAAATATGTTTTAGTGATGTCAAAAACATACTGGAAGCTTTTATCTCATAAAAAAATATTGTTAAGTTTTGTCCCTAAGCATTTGCAAAATGTTTTACTGGTATAAATATTTAAAGAGAAGCTGATGGATTTTTCTTGTCAAAACTAACAATTATAGCGTACATTGAAGATCTCTCTCACAACGTATCTGAACAAGAACCTTATCAATGTGTGCACATTCATTTTCTAACTCTGAATGAATCTTCTCGCATATACAATATAGCACAATTGAAGATTTTTTAGAAAAAAATTCATCTTTGAAGACTTTACTGCCACTTTTTAAATTAAAAAAAGTCAGATGTATTTAGAAAAGTAAAATTATAATGTAAAAATCTACAATTAGATTTTAGTTTGAAAAAATAATGTTTGTAATGACTGGGATTACAAGTTTGAAAATTTTAATTTACTCTAATAGTCAAATATCAGTCATTATACATGAAGAATCACTGTGAATAAAAACGTTAAATTTGCAATAAATTATGTTAAAAATTCACATGATCACCATTTCATATGTGTACACATGCTGTTAACAAAAGTAATGTGACAATGTGATGCACTGTTACTTCTTATACGGAGTCAGAATTCTCTCAGCAACTATGCCACTTTGACTTCCCTTTCCATTCCCCACACTAAGTTTCCCCATATTCTTCTTTATCCTGCTCCATCTTATTTCCACAACATAATCTTTGTCAACTCCATGGCCTTTATATCTAAATCCCCCTTGTCTTTTCCCAAACCCAGCATAAAAACCAATAAGGCATTTTCTGTATAATCATTTTGTTTATATTTATTCTTCCACAACTTCATTAATTGTACCCTTTCCGCTTTTAATCATTTACATTCAATTAACAGATACCTAATATTTTCTGTGCCTTCATTACACAAAATCACCAATATTTTTCCATTTATATGTATATTTCCTTGTTACTAAAGATCCCATTTGAGCCTTAAACAGTAAACTACTTTCCTTGCTATTATCATACATTAACTTGCACCCAATATTCTGTTTACTTCTATAAATATTTAAATTCTTTTTGCTCTCCATATTAGTTTTCCATCTCTCCAACTTCCTATTCTTTATTAATGCATCTATTCTTCTATCCCATTCCTTAATATTATAACACTCAACAATTATCCTAACACAATCATCCCACTTTTTGTGTAAGTATACTGACATAAAGTCTTTATCCAAATCTTCTGCATATCACATTATCTTTCTCACCCATCTTGTTGCCTGCCCTTTATTCATAACCCAATTAAATACTATTTTAGCTTTTCTTTTATTATCCATAAACTGCAATCTACCGAAAATTTTCATTTTGCATCTCTCATATGAAAACAGACCTCCCATTTCTCCTTGAATTGCCTCCTTTTCTGTCCACCCTTCTGCATCTAATGCAAAAAAACATCATTCACAAATAGTAGACCCGACAATGTATATACTCCCTTGCCATCTATTAATGGTATTCTAACTCTCTTCCTAATCTTTTTATTACTCTCTCCATTTCTCTCAAATACAACAAAAACAAAATAGGTGACATACTTGCCTTAGACCCCCCTCATTTTGATTCTATATTCCCTAACTGATATGTATAGTAATTATTTTAATATAATTTCTTAATAATATCCACTAAAGCTCCATTCATTTCCAAATTTAATAAACTTACCCATAATCTATTTCTATTTACTCTATCATACATTTTCTCTATATCTATAAAAACCATATATAACTGTTTACCTATACTCCTACTCGTGTCCATAAGTTGTGTAATTACAAATAAACTATCTCCTATATGCCTATCTGATCAAAAATCTCCTTGCATTCCTTCCACTATATTATTTTCTTCCATCCATTTTGCAATCCTTCCAACCACATTATATGAGAAAACTTTATATAGCACTGACATTACTGCTATCAATCTCTAATTGTTTAACTTTCTATGATCCTTACCCTTCCCTTTAAATAGTAACCTTACTCTTGTATTACTCCAACTATCCGGAAAGTCTCTCTTCTGTGCCATCTTATCAAACTCTTCATACAGTAGTGCCACCAAGTGCCTAGATAGGGATTTTATGCACAAACTTTCTGCACCCATTGATTATGAAAACTCGCACTTAGTGGCACCACTGCATGAAGAGTTTGGTATTCCTATGTTAAAAATTAATTGTGTAAATAAAGTTAGAGCAAGAGAAGTGAATAGATGAGAATTTAGAGAATTTTGCAAAATGACAGATCTATAGTCCATGATCTTATTTTATATTGGGAAGTAAAATTGATATCTATGAGATAGGCTTTAAATAATATTGTAAACTGACAAATTCTATTCATGATTTTTAAAAAGAAAAATGAGTTATTGAAAAAATATGTGTTTACCATAATAGCTAGTTATTTAATTTAGTATTCTTTCATTGATGAAACCAGCCATGGGCAAAAACAAGTTATTTCCTAGTTTATGCATTCAAGATGAAAAATTAAAACTGCTTATTTACAAAATGAGTATTTGTCGCCATTTTGTATTTGAAAAAACAACTAAATATGCTGAGAAAAGTATTCATTTTACAAATTATATTATAAAAATCATATTCTTGCAAGAATCTTTTGAAGTCATTTTTTGTGATTTTGTTTAAAAAGAAGATTCAATTCTCACATTTATAAATCCCTTTTCATTTGGTGAATGAAAAATCATGAAGTTATCAATAATAAAGAAATAAAATATATTGCTATAGTAACTTTGGCATGATTAATTTGTAATGATGGTTATTCTAGAAACAGTTTCAAAACTAAGAAAATTTGCCCAGAGCTATATCATTTCAAATAACGTTCAGATATAAATAAGAATTTTCATCTATGAAACTGATAAAATAACAAAATGAGATCACGATCGCCTGATTCAAATTTTGAAAATGCTTTGCTATTTTCATCAACAAATTTTATTAAAATAAGAAATGTTCAAATTTTAATTTCAACACATAATCATTTCATTAAAAAAAAAAAAACTACCATAAATATTTTATGCAAAAATTGGACCTAAACTCATGCATATAAAAATT
This sequence comes from Epiperipatus broadwayi, assembly GCA_028023455.1. Lineage (NCBI taxonomy): Eukaryota > Metazoa > Onychophora > Udeonychophora > Euonychophora > Peripatidae > Epiperipatus > Epiperipatus broadwayi. The sequence goes on along the minus strand of JAQFVV010007428.1, from coordinate 48,382 downwards.
ATAGCATGAACTGTAAAACATTGGCCAATCATAATATAGTTGATATTTATAAAAATTATTTGTAATATTTAAACAGCATTAAGCTGTTGCACATGCGCTTTGCAGATTTTAACTATAAATGAATGAATACTAACACTTCAAACACATGATAAAGTCTTTGGAAAAGATACAATGGCCATCTATCTTTTCGAACCCAAACGCTTTTGTATGGGTGAATCTTAAGTGTTTGAAAGTGAAAGCATGAAGATATTAAATAATCACTTTAAATTACTTTTACATGCTTGAATGGATGACGCTGGTGAAATTTACTAGAATTTACGATACGTCATTCTTATTTGAAATTAAATGTATATAAGTAAATCATTTATTTTATATAGCGTACAAAAGCGTTTGGGTTCGAAAAGATAGATGGCCATTCTATCTTTTCCAAAGACTTTATCATGTGTTTGAAGTGTTAATATTCATTCATTTATAGTTAAAATCTGCAAAGCGCATGTGCAACAGCTTAATGCTGTTTAAATATTACGGTTTATAAACATCGTGCTATATAAAATAAATGATTTAAAAATTATTTGTATAAAAATCCCTAACCTTTTTAACAATCTCAAATCTATTCTCATATTTTCAAATTTCATTCACAAACTATTCCTATCTATTCTATAGTAGGGGTGTTTTTTTTAATCTATCTAAATAATTATTTATTTTTCTTACAAGACATTTTTGGCAATTGAATAATAATGAATAAATTATCCATCTTCCTGAATGAAATCCATTTTAAATCTTCCCAAGATTCTATAGTCTTTCATCCAATGCTGACCCTATCCATTAAAATATAGTGTAAATATTTTACAACATTGGGAAATATTGCCAAGGGTCTACAGCTAGTTAACAATCAAAATTTTCTCTATTTATATATATATATAATCTAATTCTCATATTTTTTCATTTATCCTAAATATTGTATCATCCATAATTTTATTAAGGCTTTCTCTTAAGTCAATCCTGCATATCCTTTATCATTTTAGCTATCAAATCATGGAGTCTTTTTCTTTTTTCAATTTTGAATTCACCAGTATACCCATTTTCTTATAAATGAAGCTTCTTAATGAATCACCAACATTTATCAAACCCTTCCTCTCTTTCCATACTTATTTTCTTCAGTTAATTTAAATTGTTAAGTTTATCTCATTTCCATCTTAATTCTATTCTTTTTTGTTGTTGTTGTTGCTTAACTAGCTATACAATTTGACAGTCACCTTTTTTTCCAGTTATTTCTTAAAAAACTCTTTGTTATTTATATATATTCTTTCTTTTATACTTTCTGAAGAATTTTTACTCCATTTTTTCTTGTTAATCCTACTCTTTAGAAGTGTTAAATTTATCATATTTCAAAATATTTTTCAAGACTATTAAACCTACTCAATTTAGACTTGCTTCTTATTTCATATCTATTTCTATGAACTTTTCAATAAAGTCCTGTATCTAGTCTTTAGGATACCCTTTATTCTCTTATTATTGTTGCATTTTTTTAATAAATATCTTTTCTAGTTTTTCATGTTCAATAATGTACTTCAAATTCTGCTTCAACAGTCCAAACTCTCATCATATATTTTGATTAGATTTCCAATTTTCATTCCACTTGTCTTACATTTTCTTTTAACACTAATCCATATTCAGATTACCACTTCCTCTAGTGAGATAAAGCTACATTAATACTGATCAAAAAAAATATATTAGCCTAGAATTTATTTAAAGCATGGTGCTTCAATATAAAATATATAAAAAATAAAAGCAATGCCTTTTTCCCTTCTGACATGTATCCACATTCAGTTAATGCTACTTTTTGGAAGACAAAAAATAATAAAGTGTAAAATATACCTAAGTTTTACATGTCTAAAAAAAGTAACTTATAATTAATCTATTCATTCATATACTGAAGGTTTACTATAATAAATAGAGGGATTTGAATTTAGGATTTTCAGTCTATATTCAGCTCCCACTTCATCTGACCACACACATGTGAAAAAGATAAATGATCCCCAATATATGTATTTTGTGCAAAACCAGCACTCATAGTTAGACATAATGTCTATATGGGCATGACTACAATATTAAAATCCATAAGAGCTTTGACCATTACATCATTGGTTTTTCAATGAACTGGATAGTTGAATTGTTGGAAGAGTGAGAATATTGAAACCTGTCCATTAAAGTAATTGCTATCTTAATATAAGTCAAGTAGTGATTGCATATATATAAGTTAGAGATTATGATCTGTATCAATGAATGCTGGTTTTGCATGAAATACATGTATTGGGGATCATTTATCTTTCACATGGGTGTGGAGGATGAATATAGACTGAAAATCCTAAGTTCAAATCCCACTGTTCACTTGCAAACTAAAAATATGGACAATATATAAAAAGTTGTAATGATAAGATAGACAAACAAATATTTGAAATGCCAATGATTTGGAAAGGGGATTCAATAATGCTGATGCCATATTTTGACATGATTTTATTCTAACCATTTTGAATTTATTTTAGTCATGGAAGAAGATTCACTTGATAATTGTATTTTGGAGCAATCAGTTACATCTGTTCGATTAAAAGTGATAAAGCATCAAAAAAGCTGATTACAGCTTGCATACATACATACGTAGTGATTATAAGTTTTTCAAATGTGAAATGTTAAAACTGATACAGAAAAGACAAACCTAAAAGCAAATTTGTGATCAGAACATAATTAGCTTAAAATACAATTGGAGAAAAAAAAAATTGAGATAACAGATATGATGATGAATTAATGAATCATCTTTTTCCTCTCTCTCTCTCTCTCTTTCTTTCTATCAATAGTATACCAATCCATACATGTGTTTACATTCCTTGGTGACTATCTACTTATTACTTATTAATTTACTATGTGCAAATATATTTTTATTCAATTTCTCAAAAATGACTCATTATTATTTTTTAAATTTTTCTTAAATTTTGTCTATTCCAATAAGAATTCTAACTCCTTCATTTTATCACATTTTCTCATTTTTTCTCTCTCTAATAAGCATTAAGTTGTTTTTTTTTTGCTTTTCAACTAAATAAAACAAGAGCAAATATCAGCACATCATCAAAAGATCAAATATGGTTAAATAAACCCAGCATCAGATAATCACAGTCATTCTGTCTGGATTTAAAAGAGGCATACAAGAAAATTTTAAGTTAATCATTACTGAGCCCAAACTAATCACAGGGCATAATATTATAATAGAGTAATCATCAATATTTCTGTTGCATACACATACATAAGTGCATATATCAAAAAATAATGAGATCATTATGCTAATACTGATCATCATCAATACTCTCAGCCACCAGGTACCATGGCCTTAACTGCTCATCAGTAAATTAGTTATTATCATTATAAAATATATACACAAAGTTATGGATTTTATCTTTATCACCATAGCAGTATCTAAATAATTTTAAAGAGAATTATATAGATGACCACACCCACATATTCCATATAACATTAGTCTGAAGCTACTTTGGTCTTGCAATCGACCCTGATCTATTTTAATGTTAAATAACTTCACTGGAATAACTTAAATTAATGATTAGTAAATTTATCATCAATTAATAATAACAACAACCACAACAAAGAAAGGTATAATAAATACTATATATAACAAAAAAGGTCATTCTGACTTTCACAATTTTTAAATTTCAGAAAATATTTCTTTATAAATTTTTTAAAAAAAAGAATGATTTTTTAAATCATAGTTATATAAATTTTAAGAAGCCTTAAATAAACACATATATGGAAGTTAATATGCGCATGTCTAAAAATAAATTATTCAATTATTACTATTGCTTACAATAACTGCATAAGCCAATAATATTCTATGTAACAAAATGTATGTAATTAAATATTAAACATATATTTGTATAATATGGGCATGCACAAACATGCATATTCTAATATAAAAATATTTCAAATCTTAATATTAAATTATTTTTAATAAAATTCTTGTAGTGTCCTGACTTAAGAATTTTCATCTGTCATAACAAAAAGCATATTTCGCTATTTCATTATATATGACGTAACAAAATTCAAAAATATATATTTAGAATCTATATCTTCTGGAGGCCTTCAAACATGTCTGGAACTTTCATTAGTCAATGCCTTTTTATTTGCTGAAAACTCTTTTCTCATTAGTCAAGCGTTGGTGGCCTAGCAGTTAGCGTAGATGCCTTCCAAGCACTCGGACTGGATTTGTTTCCTGGTCAACACTTTGACACTTAAAAAAAAAAAAAAACCTCTTTCTCATTAGCAGACGAATTTATTCAAAAGTTGTTTACTTTTAAAACATATACAGATTAAATCCCTTTTCTTTTGGATAATAAAAATAGATTTTTATTAACACTTGAATTATCATTTAAAATAATATTCCAATGTTAATATATATTTTACTCACTAATCATTTTCATTTATGCTTCATACATATGCAAAAATATCAATACTTCAATATATATAAATCATATTCTATTAAAATTTCCAATCTGGATTCCCTTACAGATTTCCTATATGACATGCCCAGGTTAACAGACATATAAGATAAATGGTACTGCTGAATAATATTTCTGTACTATAAATATTATTCATTATTGGATTATCTCTAGTCTAATGAATGATTAATAAAAATTGTTAAAATGCTACTGGTCTTTAACTCTGTTCGGTTGCCATAATTTTTGAACTTCAGATAGAGCAAACAAGGTCTGATATACAAGTATTGGCTCTGAGAATTTACAGAGAAACTGTCCTGCTATATTTCTTTAGAGCTCAAACTTGACCAATGTGAAACCCATCAGTTACTGTGCTTCTTTTAAAACTATTTCATAACAATCAAAATAGTTAAACTGGACTTATCAGTTATAGTAGATATAATGGAATTTATAAACAGAGGGTTAAGCAAGATGACCTTAATTAATAAAAAAGAATTAAAAATAAAGTGTAATTGTTCTGTTTTTTAATTTGCATTCATCAAAACAAAAATTGATTCAAACATTTGCATAATTGAAAATTCCTTCTCAATTCTTTAACTAAAAACTTATTGGAATTAATTTTATCCATTAAAATTAACACTTTTATTTACACAAAAATAGTCTTCTTTCTTTGCTACTTTAAAAATTTTACACTTTCATCAAACTTAGAAATAAGACAAAAAAAATATTTGTATTAAATAAAGACTTTTTTATATTTAAAAGGAAATAATTTGTAGCATTTCAAAAATATCAGGAAATATTATTATTTAATCAATGAACATTTCAATCACTCCAGACTTTATTTTACATAATCATATCAAATTTTGTCTGTTCATTTCTACTTTTTCTTTTTAAGCTTTATATATACATATACATGAAAACAGTCAACACTTAAGACAATACCAATATCATAAACAGTCAACAAGCTCAGTCTGTTGTCAAAGCAATCTCCTTTAATCAATAAAGGTGGAAATCCACCTGTATCTATGATCTAATAAGTTTATATATGACACTAAAGATAGCAACTTGACTTTAGAGAGTGAAATTATTATTTAATACCAAAAAATTTAAATAGATCTTATTAAACAGGAAAATATAACATGTTCTGAAAGCAGACTAACAAATAGCCAATTATAACTTTCAAATTGCATTCCAACTATGTATTACTTAGATGATAATGTTCAAGACTAAATAAGTATTCGATGTAAATACATGAAAGCACTCAAATCTTAAACAATACCAATATTATTAACAATCATCAATCTCAATCTGTTGTCATGGCAACTTCCTTTAAACAATAATGGTAGAAATTCACCGTTATCTATTATCTACTAAGTTTATATAGGAATATATATATACACAGACTGTATTATATGCCATGAAACATATCTATCTCATTATTCCTTCTATTGGGAAAAGAGAAACACACTCCCAATAAATAATATTTTTCATAAATATATGTTCATGTATAAAATGAATTTAAAAATCAAACCAAGTACACAAATATTTTTCCAAAGTTCCAACTAGCAAGGCAAAACTCTCTATACAGTAGTGCCACCCTGTGCCAACCAGAGTAATCAATGGATGCCAGAAGGCTTGTGCATAAAATCCCTATCTAGTGCCTACTCATTTAATATCCCCAGATTAGTTTCTGGCTTGTGGCCTTCATCAGTGAGGAGCTTTGGATCTGAGAGCACTGCACCTAGATCTTAGGATCTAATGCAACCCTCCAGCAGCCACCTTTTATCTCTACTTAACTACAAAACTATGAGAATGAAATTGAAAACACAATAATATTTTCAATCTAAGCTCAGTAACTTATATAGTCATATGGGTATGAACTCAGTTCAGCACCCATACATTTTGGTGTCTTTGGCTCTTTAATAATCATAGCCATCACTATCCTATTAGGCAGGATTGGTGTTAAACTACTAAACATCACATTACTCTGGTTGGCACAGGGTGGCACTACTGTATGGAGAGTTTTGCCTTGTTTAATAACAATTATGTGCTAGTATAAGAGATGGAGATCATGTAATGTTTAATGGTTCCAACTAGCATTTAACAATGAAAAAAACAAGAATAATTGCCTGTATCCTGAAATATATAAAACATCCAACCATTGGATAAATAAAATATATAATGCAGCATAAAAAAACTAAGAGAGCTAACTTAATTTAAACATTACCTAAAACATAAATATTTAATACTATCAAAATCTTTGCAATCTCACACCTTGATCATGGAAATTTTCTGAGACTTAGAGATGGATTCTGATTAATAAATAAACTCTGTGATCTATTGAAATTTAAGCTTTTCTCTTTTTTGACATTTAGAGATTAGAAAATATAAACTTAAATATAAATTGTTACAATGCCTGAGATAGAAACACTTCAGAATGCATGGTCATATTGCATCCTCAAGTCAATAATAAAATCCTTCATCCATCACAAGTAACTGAAAGTACAGGAAGCTTCTTCCAATCTACAAGATTCTTGTTTCTTTTTTTTCTATATATATATATATCTCAAATATAAAGCATTTTAGCATATATAACATCACACTGTTTAATGTTTATAAATTAATTATCATTGAATTATTCCATTTTTATATATACTCTTGCCACATACTTCACAACAATTATTTTTTCTATCCTTTCCCAATTTACATAAATTTGCTTTTCTTTCTTACATATAGAGTTATGCTCAAGCTCCATATTATGCAATCATTTTTTACTACTAATGATCATAACTCAATCATCACCAAGTCCACAATCAGATTGCCATTTGTAATAGTATGGGATAAAGTGAAAAAGATTAGTATGGGAGTCCATAATCACATACGCCAACACATGTATCAGAATTTCATCATCTTATATTTAATCATGAAAAATCATCATCCACATAATGAATTTAAGTTTTATTTCTATAATATTTTATTCTCCTATGTTTCTGAATTTCCTACATGTTTTAAACAATTCTTTTCCTATTGTCAATTTCTTAAATCAAAAATTCTCTCCTATCTCTATTATGATATATATATATAAACAGAGCAAAACTCTCCATACAGTATTACCACCTGTGCTAAACAGAGTAATCAATGGATGCCAGAAGGCTTGTGCATAAAATCCCTATCTAATGCCTACTCATCCAATATCCCCAGACTAGTTTCTGGCTGTGGCCTTCGTCAGTGAGGAGCTTTGGATCTGAGAGCACTGCATCTAGATCTTAAGATCTAATGCAACCCTCTAGCAACCACCTTTTATCTCTACTTAACTACAAAACAATGAGAATGAAATTGAAAACACAAAAAATATTTTCAATCTAAGCTCAATAGCTTATATAGTCATACGGGTCTGAACTCAGTTCAGCACCCATACATTTTGGTGTCTTTGGCTCTTTTACAACCATAGCCACCATTATCCTATTAGGCAGGATTTGTGTTAAACCATTAAGCATCACATGATCACATTTCCTATACTAGCACATTAATTGTTGATAAACAGAGCAGCTTAGATTGGAAATATTTTTTGTGTTTTCAATTTCATTCTCATAGTTTTGTAGTTAAGTAGAGATAAAAGGTGGTTGCTAGAGGGTTGCATTAGATCCTAAGATCTAGATGCAGTGCTCTCAGATCCAAAGCTCCTCATTGACGAAGGCCACAGCCAGAAACTAGTCTGGGGATATTGGATGAGTAGGCATTAGATAGGGATTTTATGCACAAGCCTTCTGGCATCCATTGATTACTCTGTTTAGCACAGGTGGCAATACTGTATGGAGAGTTTTGCTCTGTTTATCAACAATTAATGTGCTAGTATAGGAAATGTGATCATGTGATGCTTAATGATATATATAAATATCATAAGTTTATTATTTCACTTTTCTACATTTTCTCAATGTATTATATTCTAATAATTTTACATGAATTAAATATTACTTTCTTTTTCTTTCTTTTATGTCTCTAAACTTCATGCTTTTTGCATAAAAAATATTATTTCCTTTTAGCATGGAAGAATGTTCTTGGTGTGAGTGTTAATACATCCATTTATTTGCAATTACAAATACTTAAGATTCAAAAATCAGTAAAATTTGGATGTTGTTTCAAGTTCCGAACAAGTTTATGATTTTTTTTAATATAATTAGCAGTCAACTCAATGAATTATTCAAATATCAATAAGTAGAAAAATATCTAATGCTCAATAAAATGGGAGAGGGAAGTATTGTTCAATTTTTCATGAATTGTGGGTAACACTTTCTAGACAAGTAATAGAAATCTTTTTACTGGTTTATTGCATCATCATTTACATTCTTCCTAATTATTTTTTAATGTTGTCTAAGTTATATGCCTTCCTTGCTCCAAGCTTCTTAAATAATATATTAAGTTCATCTACTTTTTATTTCTCATTATCCAATGATTTCTCGTCTTGGTTCATTTCTCTTTTTTCCTCCTATACCATTTTAATTAATAACAACTATTTTCATAATTCCATTATTCTGTTCTCACATTTCTCAATTTTATCGTAAACTTAAACACAAAAATCATAAAATATCAATCTCTTAAAATTTCTTTATCTTTAAATTTCTCTCTCCATACATTCATGCCTATACAAATTGCCCCCTCTCTTGAGAAAATTCCACACTAATAATGGATAAGAACAAATATTCCAACGTTTATGTTTAAAGAATAACTAACATAAAATAATAAATTATTTTAGCTAAAATGATCTCAGGGCATATGGTTTAGGCACAAAAACTTGCCTAAATAATAAACTACTTTACATCACATTATAATAAACAGATTTTTAAAAAAATCATTTTTCTCTTTTTTAAATTCTAAATAAAAACATATAATACTTAAATCTAATGCTTTTTTAAAAAAAATAAAAAATAAAGCAGAGAATATGACTATCTAAAATTTTATCGTATTTAGTTTTTAATTATTAAGCACACACTCAAATATATATTGTATTCAAGACATATGCTGAAACAAGCTGAAATATATAACCAATTGGTTGCTTAATTTTTTTTTTTTGGTAAAAGAATTTTAAGATAGTAGCAAAATGCAAATAAAATAGAGAAAATCTTACTTTAAAGTGTTCACGTATGAACAATATATATATACATAAAGATATAAGTTTCTTAGGTGTAAAATTTCAAAACTGAAACAAAAAACACAGATTTAAAAGCAAATACAAGATCAGTAAATATTCAGATAATAAATAAAGGTGAAAGAAAAACTTTTTGGGCAATAAATATTATGATGATGATCATATAATGGAGTTATAATTTGTTTTTTTCTCTCTATCAGTAATATTCATTTGATGTCTATATATCCATCTATGTATCTAACTTACTTCCTTACTCATTAAAATGACAGTATGAACTCATCCAATGAGAGAGAATTTCAAAATAACAAAGAGCTTAGCTGAGTTCAAAATAATTTTAAAATATATTCTAAACAATTAAAAAATATATAACTAAATAAAATAATAGGAACTTAGAATCAAACCTAAACTTCCCCTTCTGCTAATAATTACACAGGTAGTTAATAAGTACTTGAATCAAGTATATTGATTTCCAAATGAGTAAAATGTTTATAAAAATAAAATTTTGTAAAATAATAACTACACAAATTATTATATGAAAGCATATAATATTTAATATGTATTATTGGTGTATTTTAGATTCTAGGGGTATATCTCGTATAGGTTTATCTTTTTATTTTTTAACCTGGGAATGTTTTAGATTAAAATTTTATACGTTTAGTAGTACAGCTGGTTCATAAGCACTGTGGTGCTACAGCACTCCCCTCCAAATTTAGAGCATGTTTTTAAAAGCAAAAACAAAAAAGAACTTGTTCATTTCCAATAAAAAATAAGTAGATAAATTAATGTAGAATTATTTTTTTTGATATAAATATAATACCAGACATCGGACAATAAAGAAATGGAACAATAATTAATGTAGACATTTTTTTTTGTAATACCATAAATCAGACAATAAAGAAAGGTCAGTCAGGTAATGTTATATTTATGTGTATTAAAGAGTATAAAGCACCATCAAACGGCTTGTATGATCTAAAAAATAAGTACCAATTTGTGCTTGTAAATATCAATAATATAACAATCATTCAATATTTTGCATAACTATTAAAACAATTAAACCATTTTAAAAATGAATTATTTTAAACAATGTTTGAGATTCTTTTCAAAGGTGCTGCTAATTATGCCAGTGCCAGAAATGTCAGATGAATTTCACAGATAGTTCTGCTTAGATTCATTTCTTTTATCAGTATGCACAACTAGCATGATTGGAACTGCTCACTGCAACAGTGTCAGTAATGATTTGAGTGTGGCATGTATCTATTCTGGGATTTTTTTTATAGAGATAATAATTTTTTTATGATTTTATTTAAGATGAGCTAAATTTTCTTGTAATTAACATTTATAAATTCATATTTATTACAGAAAAATATAACAACATAAATAAAAAATATTTTAAATATTTATCATGATGTGAGTGTTAGTGTTGAACATATATAAAAAATTGCATTTTTCCAATTGAGATCATATGAAAAATTGAAATAAAAAGTAAAGATCAATCTACTTCAAACAGCACTTAGTAAAAATAAAAAGTTTACTAGATTTTATAATAATGATTGGTATGGAAAATTAAAATGGTTGTGAAATTAAAAATGCTATGTTTTGCTTCCCTTACTTACTTTTTGGCAACGATATCCATGCTTAAAAATTTTATGGGCTGCCACTGATTTATGGATAGAATGAAGAAAATTAAATATAAAAGAATAAAATGAGAAAACTTATAAATAGATTTTGCATTGTCAGCTTATATTTTTTTGAAATTGTAAAAGAGAAATATATACTGATTAAATATATAATCTCGGCCTCAGGGTGGCCTTTGAGCATTCCATCATCAGGTTTTCTATTGGATGGATGGTTGAAGAGTTGGAGTGGATTGAAGCCTATTCATTAAAGTATGAAGATTGGCTATCTTAATATATATCTGAGCACTTATTGCACATATGTGATGATAATCTGGACCAACTGGTTTAGCATGAAATATGTATATTGGTGATTATTTATCTTTTTGACATATATGTGTTCAAGTGTATCAGTGTTATGAGATAGTGAAGAGTGGGGAGTCAGATGAAAGTCTGTGCTCACATACCCTATATATTATATATATTGATACAGGTATATAATAAGCCTGTATTTCAGTTATAATTAGGTTTTATAATTAGTGGATTATTTGAGAAAAACAGACTGAATTAGCATTAAAGGTAACAACTTTTGTTAAGCAAAATCAGGATTTGAAGAATATGTAATTATGTTTTTTCCATGTTCAGGAAAGATATACATAAGAAACAAACTTTTATGTTTAATCATTTGTATTCATTCATCTTCATTGGATATTTATCTATTCATTGTTTTAGTGTAATCATATTGTAGTACAAAACCCAAGTTAGAAACAGATATAATTATGGCAAATTATTGCAGCTTGATAATGACTACCTGTATAAAAAAGTCATATAGCTAGGAAATGCTTTTTGTTATTAATTTTATTATATCCATGAAAAAAAACTTTATGATGGTTTCCAATTGTATGGTCCAAGTCCATACCTTAAATTGTAATATCTCAACAATGAAATATTTTTATACCGTGCTTTAATAGCTAATACCTTAATAATAATAATAATAATGTAAAAAAAAAAAAAACTCTTTTTACCTGTTCTGATATCCTGATAAAAGTTTTTTCCTGTTGCTCCAAAGTTGCCTTAGCTTTATGAAGTGAAGCAATATACTGTTCAAAGAATTTAAGAGATCCAAAGTTGGAGATTAAATTCAAGTAGTGACTGATTAAGAAACTAAAGAATGGCATAGAAAAATATTAAAAGATTTTATGCTGAAAACAAGTCTAGTTTTAGAAAGATACTTGGTTAATAAGTGTATTAGTTATTAAATTCAAAATATTTTTTTTACTTAAAACTACATTTAATGTCCATGCCATTCTTATTTAAATCTTATTTCATTTTTTTTGCATATGTAAACAGTTTGTTTATGTTTAAGAGTATGCTTATGCTCTAAGCTATGAATATATTGGAAGGTTAATGCAAAATAAAATAGGATATCATAATATGAAGGTATTACTTTATCATATGTAGTTTTCTGTAATAAAATTGGCACTCCAGGAATCGATTTATCCTGATTATAAATGAAGCTCATAGAGAATGCATTTCTTATTTCTGATCCTCACATAGATGGTTGTAAATTGATGATGATCAAGAAATACAACTAACATTTTTTAAAAAATATTTCTATATTTTACAAAATAAAAATATATAGTATAGTCATCATTATCATCCTAATCATTATTCGAGAATCAAATTCAGAATCTGAATACTATATAAAAAATATTAATAAATTTTTCTTACAATTATCTAAATGGCTGCATCGATGTATGATAATTATAAATAAAATATACAATTCCATACATCAAAATCTATCTATCTATTTTTCCTACCTTCTAATAAATGATGACCGATATGATAGCATATATGCATATATATTTCTCACCCTTCCCCATCATATTTCCTTTCATTAAACTGTAAATCAACTTATATCTATTACTGAATATAATTTACTATTTGCATAGACTGCTAAATTTGTGTTCTTATTTATATTAATTTGATAAACAAATATGCAGAACGTAATTAGAGCAAAGCTTTAATAATGTTAATTAAGCATGATGTGCTTAGCATGCTTTAAGTCATAAACATAGCAATAATTGTGATGGGAGTGCATACATATATATATATATATTGTGTCTGCAGGTTAATTTACATAATATTTGCATTTAAGGTTATATAGGTTGGATAGGCCACTTTTGGAAAGAAGGGCACAGGAATCCCTCTTGTTAATGGTGTGTTTCTCCCTTGGAAATATGCCAAACCTCTTTGATTTTGCACTTGGCATCATTGTGCTCTATGCAAGCAAAATTAAAGTGGATGGTCTCGAAGGCATGGCTGGTTGTGAAGTGGTCAAAAAAGATTGAGTGAATATCAGCATGTGTTTTGATTTTATTATAAAGATATGAGTGCTAAGCAATACAGGTTGATAAGGTTACCTGAGATTCACCATAGTAGATTGAGTAGCAGGCTGGATCTTGGCATTTAATTCTGTAGATAATGTGGCAGTCTGTCCTTTAAGTTGTTGAATAAATGATGCAAAGGAGATGATGTGTGAAATGCAACTTGGTGTGTGGCTGTGAAGAATGCTCAGTAAGTAGAGGAGGTAAATCCAAGGCTTTTTGTTTGTGAGGAGAGAGGGTGTCACTTTCTATTGTAGAAACTTTTAATCATTTGAAGTAAAGCCAAATCCATATAGCCAAAGTTGTGTACTTCAGAAATGTATGTACTGATGTTGTCCTATCTAATTCAAATTTGCAAAGGTGGAAATTATAGTGTAGGAAGGCTTTAGGTCCAGATAGTTTATGAGTGCTTGGTGTGAGTGATTTTGGATGGATGAAGTCACTTATGAGCATTTTGTAATTGAGGTGAAGGTCATTGTGCTGTTTGTAGAGATCAAGGAACTTGATACTATTGAAATTGTCGTAATTTTCTCTGGTTCATATGAGAGATGTTACATAAGTAAGGTCCTATTGGATTTGACTAATCAGGGTGTCTGGGATGCAAATAAAAATGTATACATAGTGAACATATAATAAAGAGGGGTTTAAGGTGCTATATATGAGTAGGATCATTTCTTCAAAGAGATTGAGTAATGTACTCAAGATGATGTTGCTTATGGGGGGGGGGTTTCCATGAGCCAGCCATTTTCCATTTTATAGTAAGCCTTATCAAAGAAAACTGTGATGTTGTTGTGAATCCAAGTTAGTATTCAATAATGAAATCTATTTTTGAGGGATTATATTCTGTGTGCTCTAATACATGCTTGGCCACTTGGATAGACACTATGGGAATTGAGCCACCAAGTTCAATAATAAGTGATATGAGATAATAGTGTTGATTTAATCTAAAATTTTACACAAATGAGGATTTCACAGTATATTTGCCGAAGCCAAGTAAATTGAGAAGCCATTGGTCCAACATTTTTGCAGCCATATTAATAATACATGACACCAAAATTGATCAATAGCCAAAAAGGTTGACCATCTTTGTGCAGCTTGATGTTGGCAAATGGGATGAAAGGAGTGGTGGCTGAGGGATGAATGCTGTAATATTCTCATTTGGAAATGGCCTTATTGAAGAATTTGTGGAGGACAGTGAAAATAAATTTGTTTTTTGATATTGTAAGATGCCATGGTTTAAATTTGAGATTCTAAATTTGTCTGTTTTAAATACGAAGTGTTGTTTGGAAAAAACATGAAATGATTGTCTTTATCTTCTTTGTTTATTATATTTCTTTAGAGATGAAACAATGAAATTTATAATTACAATTATATTAATTTAGGACAGCCGTCTCTTCTCATGTCATTAATCATTTTTCTGCACTAATTATAACAATGTAATTGGGTATTTAGCAACTACATTTCAATGTTTTAATTCATGCACAACAATTACTAATTTATATTATTTTTCTTTCTTCTTTTTGGAGAGTTATAATGTCAACACTTATTTATAAATAACTACTTTGATGATAATATTAATAATATATCATTAGATAAACCAGCTGTTAATTAGCTTACTGCATGGAAAAAATTCAACTATTTACCGAGGAGGAAGCAATAAAACAGGCAATTATCACCTGGATAGCCAATTACTGGATGTTGAAGATTTAAGATTTTTCTTCACTTTATCTTTTAGCTGGGAATAGCTATCTATTTATGCCTAGTATTATATGAACAGTGATTATACAAGCTAGAATGGCTACTTCATAAAAAATATGTCTGATATCAGTTTAAATTCAAATCCTAGCTAATGGGATGGAAGATGGATGTGTTAACTATCTACTCCATGAGACATTAAATGTATGCAGAATAAATAATTATGAATCTATTCTTAAAGTTAAAAGCATTTATAAAAAACAACAACTAAATTTTAGATTCTATAATGTTGAATTTAGAAAATACCAAGTAGGTTTAATCAGGAAATTATTATAATGTGTGTGTATGCATGTGGATTTGTATTTGTGAGATTATATATATCATAAATACATATGATATGTGAGTACAATAGAAATATAATAATTATATTTTAAAAAATGTATTAGAAAGTATTACATATACTACAAGTGATATATGACCTTGATCTTGCTTACATTTAATCATTATTTATCAATGATAATCCAATTCATATTGCCGAGCCTACATAAGCATGAGTACTACTATTTAAATATTTATTGAGTTTTCACTAAAAGTAATAAATTCATTGCATTATATTTTCATCTTTTTGAAAGTAACGTGAATAATAAGTGGCAGACTGATTTCTTCCAGGCATTAATATTCTGGATCAATCCAATTTCATTGCAATTAATCATTCTAGATTAGGAGTTCCCAACCTAGGGTACCTTATCTTCAGGGTTATGAGCTTCTCTAGGAAGTGTAGTAAATGTCTGATAAGTAAGTATATTATGCTATTAATATATTCTCAAAATAGTTATATTATGACCATTTCCAGGCTATTCCATATTTATATGTCTGCCAGCAATATTTCAGGTCTCGTTTTGGACTCGGAAACAATTAGGTTGCATAGACTTTTTTATACTGTAGGATCTGATAACATAGCTAGTCAAATTGCCAAATCATTGCTCCCTTGAGGTTTACCTCTAGAACATCTGCACTTCCTATGCATGCATGAGACATAATGCATGGGAGACACTCCAACTGCTTAGTTATTATAATGAATAGGGGATACTAGATAATTTAATAAAAGCCAAGGGGTATGAGAACCAAAATGATTAGAAATGACTGCTCTAGATGATACTCTTCTTCTATGGAAAAGTAATAGCAGTCTTGTTATCAATAGACACAATCTTTCCTGTTATTTTGATGATTTTAAGTCCATATTGACATAAGAATCTATACCTTTATTAGCAATTAGTTATTTCAGATTCTTGAGTAAGTTTTTCATATAATTTTTTTTAAAGATTTTTGATACAATATGACAATATTATGCCAATTACTTTTTTCTGCCATTACAAATTTGTAACTTTCATTTTGAATATGACGACCCAAAAAACAAACTGAATCTTAATGATAATCTGTTGCCTGTTTGATGGCCTGATGTGTTAACCAGAACCATAACAGGCTTAACTCACTACATTGAGAAACAAGCTTGAATTGATCTAAGGAACCATAATCTTATACACCAATATGATTACAGATACCAAAACTTCAAATCATATTATATCTCTTTTCGATATTACAATCTAAAAAAAAGAAACTGAATTTTCAAAAATTGACCACATGCATCTTAAAGACAGCTGTATCATGCTATGTTAATAATATGTTCACAGATACTAAATTATCAGTAAAAATTTATATTTTATTCTTCTTAGGAATAGCCTAAATTAATTATCATTATAATTAATAGTAATATATATTTTTTTTAATTTTCAAAACTAAGTAAAATGATAAATATTTAAATTTCTTTCTTCATATTTTTTTCCTCCAGTAAATTTAATTATTATTCCTATTTTACGACGTATTTTGTAAAATCTAGAAGGCATTATAAATTCTTAAAATAAAAATAATAATACTTAAAATAAATTATGGAAAGAAGAATGAATATCTTTGGCTAATGTATGTAGTAGAATTTTATTTTGATTATTGTAACATGCATTTTCATTATTAAAAATAAAGTTGTAAGGATAGTTTTATCATTTAGGAAATGGTGGACATAGTAAATAGATTTTACTCTATTCATGTACAAAGAAAGCTGCTTTTAAAAGATAACTTTAGTCTAACAAGAATGACTTGGATATCAGGTTGATGATAAAAATGAATGTAATTATTATTAAAGGAATTAATTGCATTTCATTTACAAATGAAATGATAATTTGTTTAATCAACTTTTTTATGTTTATGGAAATACAATATGTTTAAATGATGAGACTAACAATTTCCAATTAATTGTGATATTCAGACAAATCTAGCTGCATATTTATTATTACATTATCATTTAAATAAATCATAGGATATATCTTTATATAACAACAATAATACATATAATAATACACATAAAAGCTCTTTTCAGCAAATCCTTTCCAATGTGTTGAAACTGTTTTACAATTACATGTGATATTATGCATGGTGGCTTCCGCTTTATTGGAGTCAGGAATCTCTCAGTCACTATGCCCAGAGAAAACAGTTAGTTACTTTACCTTTCCATTTCCCAATGTTTTTCCCATATTATTCTCTATCCTGCTCCATCCCATTTCCACAATATAATCTTTGTCAACTCTATGGCCTTTATATCTAAATCTCTCTTATCTTTTCACAAACCCAGCATAAAAACCAAAAACCCAGTTTCTGTAAAATCACTTTGTTTATATTTATTCTTCTGCAACTTTAGTATTTGCACCCTTTTTGCTTATAGACATTTACATTCAATTAACAGATGCCAAATATTTTCTATGCCTTCCTTACATAATTTTCAGACTGTCACCCATATTTTTCCATTTATGAGCATATTCCCTTGTTGCTAAAGATCCTGTTCAAGCCTAAAACATTTAACTACTCTCTTTGCTATTATCATAAATTAACTCACACCCAATATTCCGATTACTTTTATATATATTTAAACTCTTTTTTACTCTCTATATTATAGTTCTCCAACTCCCTATTTTTTCTATTAATGCATCTATTCTTCTATTCTATTCCTTGCTACTATCACACTCAACAATTCTCCTAATACAATCTTCCCACCTTTTGTATAAGTATACTCCCATAGTCTTTATCCAAATCTTCTGCATACCATACTACCTTTCTTACCCATTTTCTTGCCTGTCCTTTACTCATAATCCAATTAAAAATTATTTTAGCTATTCTCTTATTATCCACAAATTGCAATCTATCAAACATTTTCATTTTGCTTTTAGCATCTCTCATATAAAAACTTGATCATTCTATTCCTCTTTGAATTGTCTCCTTTGCCATCCACACATCTGCATTAATGCATGTCTTCCTAATTCTCTTTATACTTTTTCTAAGTAATCCAATGCCATTTTACTAACACATAACACATCATCACCATAAGTTAACCCTGCTACTGCCACTACCTTCCATACAATTCTAGCTACATCATTTTTAATATATGAAAATAGATCATTTCTTTATCAGTCCCTTTCTTTTTTTTCATTCATTTATCATTTTTTTCTCCCATTCCTCTAAGCAATTTCTTTGATTGTTCAAGATGATTCTTAAATAGTTATACCTATTCATCATCCCCAGAATTTATCATTAATTTTGATTTTTCTTCACTAAATTTAATCCCCATCTCTTTATCCACTCTTGCATGTCTTCAGTATAATTTCCATATCTTTTATACTTTCTGTGCAATGTATATACTCCCTTGTCACCTATTAATGGTATCTCTACTTCTCTTCATAGTCTTTCTATTGCTCTCCATTTCTCTCAAATATAACAAAAATAAAATAGGTGATATAGGGCCTTCTTGCCATAGTCCTACCCCATTTTTAACTTAACTGATTCTATATTTCCTAATTGATACATATAGTAAATATTTTCATACAATCTCTTAACAAGATTCACTAAAGCTCCATTCATTCTGAATTTACTATATTTACCCATAATCTATTTACTCTACCACATACCTTCTCTATATCTATAAAAACCATATGTAACTGTCTATCTGTATTCCAACTCATATTTATAAGTTGTGTGACTACAAATAAACCACCTCCTATATGCCCATTGAATCAAAAACATTTCTTCCACAATATTATTTTCTTCCATCCATTTTGTGATTCTTTCAGCCACCATATATGCAAAAACTTTATGTAACACTAACATTACTACTATTGGTCTATAATTGTTTAATTTTCTAGGTCATCTTGCTGCATTTGAAATAGATATTTATCTGAAATTATTACTATCTGTTTGCAAATAAAAGGATTCTTAAAATTGGGGTAAGCCAATATTATTTTGGGAAAAAATTATTTTTTATATTGTTAAAATCTTGGTGATGTTTAGAAGACCATTTCCATTGGACAATCTTCCTCAATAACTATAATCCAATTCCCATGCATGGCAAAGTTCTGATAAAACCTATTCTAAAGATTACATAATCCCAGAAACACTCTTATTTCATTTGGAAAATAGAAAAACTTTTATTGTCACTACTTTATTAGGATGTTGTTTCCTCTAAGCATCATCTCACCATTGTCCATTAAGCATTACTTCATCACTGACCATTAACCACTATTTTATCAGTGGTCAGAATACATGTTTTACATTAATTTTGATTCGTTTCTCAAGAACATTCCATTGAAAAAAATAAGAGTCACCATCATATAAGAAAATTGTAAATTACCTGATTATCCTGGTAAAGCTGGATCTCCCAGGATATTATATTGAATGTGGACACTTTCTTCCCACTAAACTGCAAAAGTAATTGGATGGAATGATGGGATATTTCTATCTAGCACTGACATTTTATTACTTGCCTGGCATTGAGGTTTAATCTCATCAAGCCTTTTTTTTTCACTTTTAAAACATAATTATATGGTGATAACATTTTGAAATTATTCATTAATTCATTGTTTAGTCAATTTAGTCCTATCATTTTCATTTTTTACTGGTGGAATATGGGGAATGATCCCTGGGATTGCTGAAAAAATCTTTATTGTTTGAATAGAATGAACTTAACCACACTTTTTCCACTTCCCAATTGTTAATTTTAACTATCTTTGCTATTTATATTGATTATAGTCTTCTAGTTAATTCTTTATGGTCTTTCCTTTAACAATAATGCTATCCATATTTATATTCTCCTTAAGGAAATACAATGCCTTGTTTGGAAAATTAACATATCCTGTTGGTTTTTTTTAAAGTTGGAATCTCTAACACTTGTGCTTGTTCCAAATTAATAATTTCAGTAACATGTTCAATGGTTCTACCAATTTTAAAAATATCTGTTCAATTTGACCAGGCAGATTATGCCTGATAATCCTTATGATATTCAGATAAGCTGCAGATGGTGTGTGCTCATATATTTGCTACCAGAAAATTTTGGAATGTCCAAGTCAATTTACTCATGCATGCTTTGAAAACAATAAAGGATTTACTTTATTTAATATGTTGTTTTTAACTTCCAATTATATTCTTTAAATTTTAATTTTACAGCAATTTCCCTTTCTTCTTTTTTTTTTTTCAAATACAAATCCTAAGTCTTATATCTTTACTAGATTTTCTATACAAATACTAGAAAAAATATGCAGAAAAATAAATATCAAAATGATTTTTCATCAAATTATTGTATTCCCTGAAATTAATAATAAGTTATTTTTCATTCATTATCTCATCACTATTCAGAAACAACTAGGATCAAACTGCTTCTGTGTTCTTCAAACCAATTTGTGTTATATACACACTCTATTTGTAAAAGGGGAAATATATGATTTCCCTTTTTAGTATTGCCCAATTATGGACTTCGACACTTTATTTAATACTTTCTGATTTAAAAATGTTTGACTTAAACTATGGCATGAGGCTCCAATGAATGTTGTAACTTGAACATTGGAAAATTTCTGCAAAGGACATAAATAAATGGCATTAGCTCTATTACACATGATGTTTAATCAATTATGTATATATATATAGTGTTTGTTATTATTCTTAGTTTCATATTATCCACTAGGATTTTTAAAACCAAATACCATACCTTATGTAAATCTCTGTATGTATAAAAGAATCATGATTCTTCTAACTTGACAGTTAATGGTACTGATAAAAAGAATACAGCTGAGATCCAAAAATTTATATTTGATACCTGGTGTCAGATCTTTTACAGATAAACAAGTAAGTTAGCTTAGGTTCAAAATCTTCGGAGTTTGAAG
The DNA here is from genome assembly GCA_028023455.1 of Epiperipatus broadwayi. Taxonomy (NCBI): domain Eukaryota; kingdom Metazoa; phylum Onychophora; class Udeonychophora; order Euonychophora; family Peripatidae; genus Epiperipatus; species Epiperipatus broadwayi. The sequence goes on along the minus strand of JAQFVV010007428.1, from coordinate 26,788 downwards.
TTATTGTCTCAGGTAGTATAAAAGAAATAAAAATAGGTTTCAGACAAATATTATTATCCCAAGAATATAAGTGGCATTAGTCTAACGGCATTCACGCTTAGACCAGATGATCATTCCATGTTGCCAATTCTGAAAGTTTATCATCTATCCATATATAATCTAAGTGATGTGCAGATTTTTTAATCCTTAGAAGCAATAACTTTATATTTGTAATAAGAATAGCAGAGTAGTTGCAAATTTTTTTTTGAGATCTAGTAATAATTTAAAAATTATAGATATGCTATTTATTTCCTCATTGACTTTTTTTTTTTTTGCTACAGTGCCTGAAATCAGTCGACTTCCCTGATGCTCCAAAATGCCACCAAGAAATTTATTATTGTTTTAACTTTTATAATTTCTTAATTTACATTAGAACTAATAATTAATTTTCAGAAAACTAATTTTGAAAAACTTCAAAGTGAATAAATGCAAATAGTTGAATTTTATTATGCAAATTTGCAATCATGGTTTTTTTGAAGGAACCCCATTTACATTACTGAAATTATCTCAAAAATGCTCTAAAAATATAATATTAACTTCTTTTATTGAGAAAATAAATTTGAGAACAGAATAGTGAGTTATAATTACACAATGTTTTGAAGTCTTTTGAAAAGTTCATTGCAGGTGAAATTAAAAGAGTTTTCCAAGATGTCAAATAGACAGACTAAAAGATAAGCATGAGATATATGTGAATAAATTTATTGGTATGATTGTACAGTTATTGGAAAACTCAGCTTGTTTTAATTTTTCCCTTTCTATTCTTGTTTACCAATTAAAATGATTCTATCAGTGTTCAAATGATCTTGACTTTTTAAATCAATAATTTCTAATCAAAAAGGTTATGATCTCAAATCCTTGAATGGTTTTTGGATAATCCTGTATATGTTTTCAAGTTTCATTTTTTATCACTATATCTCTCATCAGCACCACTAAATCACAACTACCCACTGGTATTGAAACTCAAACCATCCTCTCTCACGATACATGCAATTTATGAACATCTTTTCTTCGGCATTTGAGTCATAAGTTTGTGTTCATAAAAATTTTATTGACCACTAAATATTTTTATAGCAGTTAAAGATGTTTATAAAGCTATTTATCACAATAACAATTAAGTTTTTATTAAAACAATAAATAGAAAATGAAAACAAAGATACCAAAAATGCTCATTATTTTAAATGTTTGACACTTATTATGCAGTTCTTGTCTCAACTAATCTTCAATTCATTGTCGGATTCATGATCAAAAGCTCTATTCATTACTGTTTATTAAATGCTTTCTGTAATAGCTTATGATTGCCACATTGACTTGAAATCTGTACAGAACTCTTCTGGGAGGTACCAATGTTTCTATGCTTACTGATAAGTTTAAATATTCTCTAATCTTAAAGGTCATGAGCATTAATTGGCCCATTATTATGCCTCTATATAACAATTGCATTTTCTGATGAGAGATGTGTATTCCTAGGTATATTTGGTTTTGAACATGATATAAAGTATTGGCTTCTTTAATGCATTGATACTTTTAATATAAATCATGGATTATAAGATGTCTTTTTGGAAACTGTATATCCTTTAGAAGCTCACATGTGATTGGATTTCAACTTTGAAAACTGCTACTTACATTATATAGTGTTGTATCATTTCTTTCTACATTTATACATATTTGAGCATATATTTTAATAAAGTTGTAAAACAAAGTGTTTTCTAATATATTGAATATTTCAGTAGACTGGTATTATTAATCCTATTATTATTTTACTGAGTTCATTATTAATTAAGAATTTTCATTTATAGCAGATTTATCAAAACGAATGTTTGAAAATTAATGCTTGAATAAATTTATATTATTTAATAAAATATTGAATTTATTTTAATAATTTCATTTATTTAATTTTTCAAAGTTTGGTATTATATATATTCATATAATAGTTTGATATCTTTTATTTAATATTTTTTTAATATTAACCATAAGAGTGGCACAAAAGTGCGTCAAAGTCTATTCGGGAATTTTTTGAAGTTTTAAAATACATTTTACGTGTATTAAACATTATTCATACGCAGACATATTAAATCACTAAACATCACATGATCACCACCACTATATGCTTACACAAGCTGTTTACACAGAGGCTCTAAACTCTCCATACAGTAGCGCCACTTAGTATAAGCCAGAATAATCAATAGATGCACTAGATAGGGATTTTATGCAAAAACTTTCTTGCTTCCATTGATTACTCTGGCTTGCACCGAGTAATCCTATTGTATGGAGAGTTTAGCCTCTGTGTACACACACGTGCTATCAGTTTCTATTTTCAAATAAAAGGTCTCAATTAATGAATTGATTTCAAAAAATGTAATTTTTTTAAAAAAATCTTAAGCTGTTAATTTTTTTACTAATTCATATTTATAAGGCCAGATTTAAACATCAGCCTTTTTGAAAATGGTTTATAGTTTCAAAAAGTTTACACTTTTTTATTGTAAATTACCCCAAAAGTAAAAATAAACATATATTCATAAAAATTACAGTTATTATTCTTTGTTTTTATTTATAAGTTTCTATGATCTATTTTGCCCGGGGTTAATCAATACGTTATTAAAACTTCATATGTTTGGAATTTTAATAATGTAGGATTTATTAAAGTTTATGATGTAGCTATAAAATTCTAATGTTAAAATAAATTATGTTAAAAGATTAAGTGTTGTTATCATTTAACTAGCTCTGTTGTTTAATCACTTTAAATCTGTATTTGAATTTAGGATTTAATGTTTATTTCATTCCAGCATATTAATACTTACACAGACAGGAAATATATGGGAAGCCATTTTATAAAACATAAACGCCTCAGTAGAAATAAACGTGTAAAGATAAAAAAAAGCATGTAATTGCAAAACTTATTTTAGTAGTAAGTCTTAATAATGAAATTTAAAATTTCTACTAGTCAATAAATAAAGTTTATTTTTTCATAGCTTCCTCCACCAGTTGGACCACCTGTTGATGATTTATCCGGAAAACATTATTTTCCAAGTAAGACTTTTAATAATTTATGAATTTGATGCTAAGTAAAATATAAACCATATAATAGATTTGTGAGAAGTGTCCCAATCTTCAGTAATAAAAAACTATGCATAAAATAATGTTTTACAAATAAAAACATAATCTTGTGGCTGTTTACATACCTCTAAACAGTCATAGCAAAGAATATATTTAAAACAAAAAATATATTATAGAGAAAATATTAATTTGAGATATTTAAAGAAAATTATAAAACACTATGAAATATATTAAAACAGGCAAAACTCTCTATACGTATTGCCACTCAGTGCAAGCCAGAGTAATCAATGGATGCCAGAAGGCTTCTGCATAAAATCCCCACCTAGTGCCTATTCATCCAATATCCCCAGACTAGTTTCTGGCTTGTGGCCTTTGTCAGTGAGGAGCCTTGGATCTGAGAGCACTGCATCAAGGCTCCTCACTGATGAAGGCCATAAGCCAGACACGAGTCTGGGAATATTGGATGAGTAGGCACTAGATGGGGATTTTATGCACAAGCCTTCTGGCATTCATTGATTACTCTGGCTTGCACTGAGTGGCACTACTGTATGGAGAGTTTTGCCTGTTCTAATAATAGTTATGAGCAAGCATAAGAAATGGTGATCATGTGATGTTTATTGACTATGAAATATAATGGGAAAATAAGATATTCCAACTCATCAATATAATAACATTAAAAGATAAATATCTGATGACAAAAAATTATAAAAATAAATGAACATTATAAGTTAAACTTTCTATAAAAGTTCAGCAATCAAACAAATAAAATTTCAAATCATCCTCAATAGTAGTCATTAGGTAATCCCTTTGATACACTTTTATTTAGAATCTCATTTTTATAGATGTATTTAAAAAATGAATTTTTGTGTTTAGTGTAATTGGATAATTACAGATTTAAAAAAAAAAAAATCTCATTGATATCATCATTTCCAACCAGTATTGATCTACTGCAGGATGGTAATTCCAAGTTCAATCTCTAGTCTCTCTTTCTTCATTACACCAGCACATATTTTCTTATTTCATCCATCCATCTCACATGCGATCGCTTTTAAGTCTTTTACAATTTCCTGGAATCTCGTTTAAGATTTTAATTGTCAATCTATTATCATCTCTTCTAGCAATATATCCAGCCCAAATCCACTTCAGTCCCTTAATTCTTTCAATTGTGTCAATAACAATAACAAAAAAATATATTTTAAATTAAATAAAAAAAAATAGAATATCAAATTGTTCTGGAAAAAAAAATCATGCCCATAAGTAAATATATTTATTTAGCATAAGGATTTTTTTTATATAGTTTAATTATGAACAAAATAACATAAAAAAAACTATACAGATTCCAGATGGAAGCTAGATTCACTAATGGCTTTATTAAGTCCTTCAATTAACTATTGCAGTCATAAATAAAACAGTCAGTGTTTATGTTTGCCCACATTTACATAGATCAACGGATATTAAATTTCATTTTCAAAGCAGATGAGTGTAATGACCATGCTTATCCTGAATCTATTAATGAGACATTCATTGCATCTAAGAAGATTAAAACAAGATGGCTTTAATGCTGGATCTGGAAAAAGAAATTTGTTTAGAATACCATACGATTTCCATTTTTTTGCACTACAATTCTTTAATTGTATATTCTTAATTGAACATTCAAAAGGGGTATTCTGATTTCAGACAAATATTAGGAAGTGAAATTATATCTTGGCATTATTGGTATGATCTGTTTAACAGCTTTTTATACATTATCTGGTGGACAAATATACAAACAGAAAGTCACTACAAAGAAATAAAACTTGAATGTAGTGGTAATATTTCCAAAGATATTTGAGTATCCAGTAATTCAGAAATTTGGTGGAAACTTTTTCTTCAAATAGGGACACAGTATTCCCCTGTAAAAGGTGTTAGGGTTAAGTAAGCTGTCTGTAAAGTACTACATCACAACCCATGTATTGCTAGCTAGCTGTTGAAGGGTATTCTAAAAATTTTAATCTAATCTTGGATAAATGAGAAAAAATGATAGGCTATGGTCTAAAGTTAGTTTTGAATAGCATGGTGTAAAACTGTGTTTAATTTATTATTGCAAAAATGATTTCATATTGTTTATGTGTAAAATTTGCCATATTGCCTTTATTTGATTAGGAATAAAACTGCAGCCTTTGAAAAAGACTTCTAGTTTTTTTTAATATCTTTTCCATTTCAAGAAAAGTGAACGCAATATCATCAATATAGAATAATTTTCTGCATTCTTTTTCCAAAATTACTGATCAATGTATTAAATAAAATAGATGAGAAAATTGGCTCCTGTAAGCAGATCATTTTGAAATTTTTTATGTCTACTTTGATATTCTCACCTATATTTTTTTTTATTGGAGAGCATTTTATCAAAAAAAAAGGAATGGTTTTCCTGCATTTTAGAAACTTTTACAAGACAACCATATTTCCAAACAGAATCATATGCTAATGTTAAATCAATAAATGTAGCATCAGTTTTTAAAAGATAAAACTTATTCACAGCAACTTCTTCCTAGTCTAAAACCAGCCTACATTATATATATATATATAGAAGACTTAAACTATTGGAAAAATTCTTATTGATATGATTCTTTCAAAAAAATTATAGAGAACATATAATAATGATACCAGATAGTATTCTTTTGAATCATTACTGGATTTATTTGATTTTCAAGACTTTTCCAAAATTTTTGAAATAGTTTTTCTATGAATAATGTCTCCATGCAGTAGTACCACTCAGTGCAAACCAGAATAATCAATGAATGCAAGAAGATTTGTGCATAAAATCCCTATCTAGTGCCTACTCATCCAATATCAGACTAGTTTCTAGCTTGTGGCTTTCATCAGTGAGTATCCTTGGATGTGAGAGCACTGCACCTAAAGACACAAACTAGAAACTAGTCTGAGGATAATTGGATGAGTAGGCACTAGATAGGAATTTTATGCACAAACCTTCTTGCATCCATTATTACTCTGGCTTGCACTGACTGGCACTACTGTATGGAGAGTTTAGCCTTTGTGTAAACAGCTTGTGTAAGCATAAAGAATGGAGATCATGTATTATGAATAACATTATTGAATAATTTTGTCAAGTAAGTTTTGGCTTTAGAACCTACATTTTTTTAGAAATGCTAGAAGTAAACTATCTGCTTCTGGGACATTCCTTGTGTTAAGATAATCCATTAACATTTACATGCTTTATCAGATTGATATTAGAGGAACATTGTGAAAGAAATGCTTGCAATTCTGTTCCAATAATGCTTTTTCACATTCCTTCAATCTCAGGTTTAGAAATCTGACTTATAAGATTGGCAACTTTAATAGCAGTGATTGAAGTAATTCTGTTCACTAAGCTTTCGTAAAAAATATTATATGAGTTGATCTTGTAAAGTTTTGCTTTTCCATAGCCTATATTCACTTTTCTTATCAGGCATCATACAGTGTTTTCCAAATTTTTCAGTAATTTCTTAATTTTTGTTAGACAAAAATTGACTGTAAGAGCACTGCTGATTTTGTTCCAATGTGGAATGAATTGTTTTTGATATCTATGAAAAATGGACTTTTTGATAACTGTTGTCATGAATTTATAAAACCTATTGTAGAAAGAGGGAATATGAGAAATTTTATTAATATTCTATTCAAATATCCAGTATATTGGCTTCCTTAAATTTAATCTTGGAACAGAATAAATAACTTTTTATTATATTAATGTGAATTTCTAGAGTGATTAGACATGTCTTACATTGATTTTGAAGATCAAATAACAGAATTCAGCAATTAATTGCAAAACATTTTTCTAAAGTTCTTTCTGTTCTCCATCCGCATGAGGAGAATGTTCCTCCCTGCTTATCATTGTAAAATGAGTGCATACTGTTTAAATTCATCTATTCTAAAAGTTGGTAACTGCTTGATCCACATTTACATATCCTCAAAGACTATTATGAGAATTGGAAATCTATAAATATAGAAACTGTAGGAAGATGAGAGTGTTTATAAATATTGCATACATAAAATTTATCAGCCCAAATGATGATTGCAATATCACATAAACTATCTTCAATAGAAGTTGTTTGCTTTACAAAATGGCTCAAAATAGTCATATTCCATTTAGAAGGCATTCTATCAATAATTGATGTAAATACAGGAATTTTTAAACGTACAGTATTAAAAGAATAATGAGTTTTCTCAAGTATAATTACATTAACATTTTGTTGAACAAGTAATTTGTAGAGGATTTCTATTTTAGATTTGATATATTCTCAATGTTGAGGTAATTTGATTGTTTCCTAAATGAAATAGCATATTTAATATGCAAAACCAATAGTGTCTATATTTTGATGAACTCCTCCTTAAACATACCAAAGTATGAAATTCCATAGGAAAATACTAAAAATAAATGAAAACTTTTTACATGAATATAGTTCTACATACATAGACCCAATAACATGAGAAAATAAGATAAAATTTCTAATTTTCAATATATTTTTTTTCTAGTTTTCCATTTAAAAAAAAGGTTATATTAGGTTACATTAAGAAGACATCAAAAGATATGAAAAATCATGTAACAGGAATTTCAGTCAATACCTATATGATGGTTTTTCCATGATTCTCCAATTCTGATAAATCTTCGTAAAAATGAAGACAAATGCAAGGCCAAGCCATATAATTATTTAAGGCTATTCATTTACATGTTAATGGGGTCCCTCTTTGTAAGATATCAAAAATATGACAGCCATGATTAAACTGTTGCAGATTGTTGTATGATCCTTTAAATTGTAACTGACCATGAGATCAATTTCATTACTACATGTAAAAATGCAATAAAATTGGGTTAAAAAAAAAAAAGATAGATAAATAAAATTCAATATGAGAAAACAAAATTTACTAAAAATCAACTTTATTATTAGACAAGAAAAAAACTCATAACAAAGAGCAAAACAGTTTAATAAAGTTATTCCAGCATACAAACATTTATGAAAGATCATTATGTAAATATTTTGTGATTAAAACAATTATGATATCATAGATGACAACTTACAGGTATCATAACCTTTTTTTTACTATAATTTATCCATATTTCCTCTGAGTATCACGACAATCAATTACATAATATATTATACAACTGTATAGAAGTTATAATTATAAATTGTTTAATGACTAATTTTACACTCTTGCTGCTTTTTTAACATCTGTCAATATTTTAAGGGCTAACCAGTAAAAAATGTTAGAGGAAAAAAACAAATAATAAACATTAAAACAAAAAGTATAAAATTGTTTATTATTAAAGAACATAACTTCTATATAGATATATGTTTTCATTTTTATATATGTAAGCCATATGTCAATTAATGTCATATTTAATTTTTTAGAATATTCTCCAGTAACTGCAAAGAAGCAATCACAGCGTAAGAAGTCTTTATCATACAATGATTTGCTTGCCACTAATCCGAGACCTTTAAAATTCAAAAGTTTCTGGTGGAGTTCCGACAAATTAGATTTAAAAACAAGTTTTCAAACACAGTGAAAATTATATATTTTCCTCAATGTAAATAACTACACACATAAATATGCATGAGTGATAATGTAAAAATATGGTACACATTTGATATGTCTAACTTATCTGAAGATTTATAGAATGTTATTAAATTTTGATCATACAAAGTACAACTTGAAAAAAGCTTTGATTAATGCTGTGAAATTATTTTGTCAACAGAGTATTGATTGAGATCATGAATTGTTAACATTTCTTGATATGGTAATCAAGAACATCTTCATAGACTAGAAATAAAATCAATACAGGGTGTCTCTCTGCATATTTTTTGTGTTTTCATTGACTATAAAAACAATATCCTCTATGACTGACGATTAAACACTTTCTCAATAATTTATTCTTCAACATAACTATTTAAGTTATTAGTGGCAAAAACATCATGATTATGTACTCAGTAATAAGATAACTTGGAAAGTAAAATAATTACTTTGACTTACCCAGTGAATGAATCTACTGAATCAACTTCTAATTGAAAAAAAAAAAACATTTTTAAAGTTACAGAATCTCAAACATATTTAGTTAGTTTGGAAGCATTGCAATTTATAATAACTTTAACATCTTTTTTTAATTGAACATGACTGATAATTTTCTTATAATTTTGAACTTTATTCATCATTATTGCATAATATAATCAAAATGGATAAAATAACCTATCAATTTATGAAATTTTAACAAAATGCTATTTCTTTCTCCCTATTGTCTGTCATCTGCTCAAGAATTAGGACAGTTTTACAAATTACTTCAACCTATAAATAATACAACTATTCTTCAAAATCATCTATAGTTTGATTATTTCATTATTTTTTAATGCTAATTTTATTAATATATATATAGTTTATAATATTATTTAGAAGATAATAATCCCTACTCACTTGCACCGCATTATATAATATTAAATTAGCGATGTTAAACACAAAAATACTTTCATTCCAGCCACAAGATAAAGACTTTGAAAAAATAAGAATGATCATCTTATTTTCAAATCTAAACACACTGATATAGGCCAATCTTAAGTGCCTTAGAACAAGAACATGAATATATATTAAATCATTCTTTAAATCCACTTCTTTTAATCTCATTAACACTTATATTATAATTTACTTCATGTTAATATTAGATGTTAAATTATATAATGATCAATGAATTTTACTAGCAGTGTCAAATTGTAATTTGACTTAGAAAGTAATAATCCTTCTTTACTTGTGACATACTATATATTAAATCAGCAGTGTTAAAATTCATTAATCATTACACACTTTAACATCTAATATTAGCATGAAGTAAATTATAATATTTCATAAGTGTTAATAAGATTATTAAAATAAATTGGATGTAAAGTCAATGATTTAATATATATTCAGCTCTCATTCCAAAATATTTAAGATTGCCCTATATAAGTGTATTTAGGTTCGAAAGTATGTCAATCATTCTTATTTTCTCAAACCCTTTATCACGTGGCTGGAACAAGAATAACCTTGCATTTAACATCGCTGATATATTATATAATATGGTGCAAATAAGAAGGGATTATTACCTTCTAAATAAAATTACAACCGTGTGTATATACTGACATTATTCAGTATGATCAGCTCTTCATGCATATTTTTTTATGCAAAAAACAAAAAAACAAAATTTGTTATTCATGCTTAAAATAAAAAACAGAAACATGCAAATTGTGCCATAATAGTAAATTTTAAATCAATGCATTATAAAAATGCACAATTGTTTGTCAAGAAGCTTTATAGATTCTTTTTGTTCTTTGTTAATCTACCATTTCAGTTTATTTAGTCATCCATTAATGATTTTGTTTTATAGTTATTTAAAATTAATTTTATTTAAAATCATTGAAAATGTCAAAATGAAAACCTGCTAAGAGGATTTATAAAATAAAATAACTTTGATAGTTTTAAAGTATATTATCATATATAACTACGTAAATTTTCTAAAATATTTTTGTAATATGTTCAAATATTGTCAAATGATTAATATAGCAGAAGTGCAAAATACATAACAAAACAAATAAAATGGAGTGAATGAAAAGTAGATTATTTTAAGCATCAAGTAAATCATAATCATTTAGTTGCTATAATAAAACTTCAAATTCAGAACCATAAAATCTTTTGAATTTCTTATGAGAAATCTTGGAAATCAGAACACCAGAATTGAATATATACAAGTCATGATTCTAATTGATAATTTCCTACTTACACTTAAGTTTTCCATGTAAGAAATTCATGATAACATTGTAAAATATATCAAATTTCTGCTTGCTAAAGACAAATTAGTCCTTATGTTTCATTAAATGCAATTAATAGTATTAAATTTCCTTTTCAGTATAACTGATGAAATTATGGATATTCCTGTGACAAAGATGCTTATTGTGTATATGAAATTCAAAATAATTACTGAAGACATTCATAAAACTGTTTTAGTTGGCCTCACAAAATTAATTGCTTCCAATAATTGATCTTGTAATAGTTTTATAATGAACATCATTTGAACATAAATCATGTAATTATGATTATAACTGCTTCCAGATAAGATTACTGCAATTTTGTGAATCAATTCTTCATTATTATATCGAGGAGATTTAGGAATATATACACACTGGAAAAAATACTAGTCATGAATGAGGTTGAAATTCTAATATCCAGTTTACATTTTCTTCAGTAACTCAAATGAATAAAAAAGAAGAAAATGATAGTTTCATTTAAGTCACTATTTTAATTGAATAATGCAAAAAATAAGAACAAAATACTGATCCAATATTCAAAACTGCCTTGAAAAAGTAAGTAATCTAGAATATAGGGTTATATTATTTATCCTTTATGTGCCCAGTGATTAAGAAGAATTTTGCATTTCAGTTTACCAAAGTCAAAATAAAGAAAACTAAGGCTCAATATCTAAATGACAATGTACATTTCAATGAAACTATACAATATCTAATTTGATCTTACAATTCTACAATAAATATAATGCCATTCTCTGATTTATCACGCTAACTTGTAACCCATATGGATACAAGATTAAAAAAATAAATGGTAGGATCAGGGGTTCTTGACCTTCTGACATGGATGTATTTTCCTTTGAGAATTAGATTTTTTAAGATTAGCTACATACTATTTTTTTTTTTCAGAAAGATGAAGTCATTATGATAAGGAACTTCTTACAGTTTATTCAGACTCAAACTAATTGTTGATAAAATAAGAGATGAAATAATGAAAACTTAAAAGTTTGTTGATCTTTTCAAACATGCTAATCTTGAGAAATGTTTTAACTTACCGAATGTCACTAATACTAAGATTAGAAATCAACTAGATACATATCTTCTTGCAGAACTTAATGAGAATTAATATATGCATGTGAACTGGAAATAATATTAGTATGGATAGTATTTGTGAAAGATAGGAGAAATTAAATTGATACATTTTGTGTATTAAGTTTTATTGACTGTGTTTCACTTATGTTTAAATCATCTGGAAATATAGTCTAAAAGAATTCATTCTGAAAATCTAAAATTTGCATCATGATCAAATATAGGCTTCCTTGTTCACAATTTTAATTCTTTTTTGATTCACAAATTAGAAATTCAAAATAGAATTATAACTTTTTGTAAATTAAAATCAACAGTTTAACGAAAATCTTGATGTTTGGGTGTGATATATATACAAGCAATTATTTTCTAAACTTCTTAAACACAGAAATGTTTTTAACACAAAAATAATAGAATTATTTTTAAAAATATAAAATAATAATGTATATTCATAAGAGATGAAGAGTAAGGTTTAAATATGAGTTATATTTTAGTTTTAAAAAAAAGTATAGATGCATTTAAAAAGCAAACATTTCTCTTAAAATATGAGTCTGTTTTTATGCTACAGAATTCTTGATTTAACACACTCATTTCAGTGATTAGTCTTAATGTAGTGAAAAACAAATATGTGTGGTGGATGCATTTGAAAAGCAGAATACACCACTGGTATTATAATTTTAATTGTTCTTTTGAGATTTTGCTATTATCCAAAATAGTAATTTTTTTTTTTTAAATATTAAAAATTAATATTTTTTTCAATAAATCAGATTGAATTGGAGAAAAATATTGTTTTAAAAAACAAACAGAATATTTCTAACTTACTTATTTTGACATTCATAATTCAGATGACCTGGGATATTCACAATGATAGAGATTAATCACCAAATTAAATCTTATGTATAATCATCTGTATTATTATTTCCACTATCTATTCTCCATTCAATTATATTATTGTTGTAAAAACTTCATTGATAAACAAAATATTTTTAAATATCAAGACTTCATAAACTACCTTCCATAAAAGTTTATTTTATAAAACATAAAGACATCCAAGAATCAAAAGAAATTAAAATATTTATTTATAAAATAAGTTACAACAAATACAAAAACAAATTTCACAGTGTATTAATAATTTCAAAATTAAAATGAAAATAACGTAGCAATACATCAGTAGATTGTGATTGCCAAATTGAATATCATTAAAGAATATAACTAATTAAACCATCTATAGAATATGCAAATGCTAAAGAAGTTTATCTTGAAGTATTTACATATTATCTCCAAATAGACACAGTTGTCCCTTTAAAAAAAATTGTTCCAAAAAGTAATTTCAGACTTAATCTTTAGTAAATGAAAAAGTGATCTACGATAAAGATCAATTTCAAATATTAGAGGGTAGCTCATGTTTTGACCATATTTTTTCACAAATTATTGCATTCCTTGTTTAGAGAAAAAGAAAATAAAATGTGCTATTATATCATGATTAGAAATTTAAAAAAAATGGGGAAAAAAGAAAGCAAGACATTAAATATTTACACCACAACTTTTATTTCAAACAGTATATTTGCAGTTATTGGAAAAAATATATAAATAGTTGTATGCAATTCGAGCAAACCAAGCTTTCTAGTTAGGTCAGGTTACTGATTTCACCAATAGTCATTGTTAGTAATTATTTATATGAATTAAACAAACTTAGTAAATAAGCTTTTTTTTTTTATGTAATAGTAATATTAGTGATTAAGCCAATGCACATGTGCTTTTAAAAATAAATTATAAATGAATACTCAATTTGTCTGGAAAAATTGAGTATTCATTTATAATTTATCTTTAAAAGTGCATGTGCATTGGTTTAATCGCTAATATTACTATTAAATAAGCTTTTGTAAATTATAATTATCTAATTCATAAAAAAATATTTATATGGAACTATTGCGAGAGATAGATGGCTTGGCTTATCTCAAAATGCATATCAGGAGACATGTACATTTCTCCATTGTTTGCAACCATGTATTTGAGATAAAAATAATAATTTTGAAAAATACAAGATTGTACACATAAGTAGACTGAGATGATGACATTAAAAAAAACTCATGTAAGTTTATAAAAATTAACAGATGCATTTTATTTTTAATAAAGTTGAATAATCTTACAAAGGTTTTAGTATCATGTGCTTATTTATTGAATGATTTTTGTTTGAAATAAAGTATTGGCTAAATAATAGAATATAAAATAAACTGTTATCAAAATAAAATTAAAACAACAAAATTTTTCAACATTTTAAAAACATGTTTTATTAATGTTTGATTAAAATTAATTTCTCTTTAAAAACAAACTTACACATTATTTGCCAGCTGTTCAATTTCAATATCAACCATGTAAATATTTTTCTGCTCTCATTTAACAATTTCATACTGCACATAAATGTACATGTGCATATTTTTATCTTTTAATAAAATTTGACAACAAAAAGAAATACAAATATCTCAAAAAATTCAAGTTTATTTGATCAACTACAAACATTCATATTTCTTTACCTTCTGTGCTTGAAATACTGTACGCCATCTTAATAACATAGAAACGACAAACTCTCTAAACTTTTTTTACTTGATTTCTTACCCTAATGCTAAAATAACCTCCACCCAAAAACTTGAATATTATATTTGATATATATATATATATTAGATTTCCACACACATCTATCCAAGTTATCTAGGCAAAAGGGAATTGCGATTTAAGCAATAAAATAAAAAAAATCATTGAATTATTTGCCATTACCTTTCTTTAGCAACATCATTCTATTCACATACGTTCTACATATAAAGAGGTAATGAATTCTCATGGCTTGAAATACAAAGAAAAGAGGTAGATATTGTAAAATAATAGTAATATATTATTGTGAAAAAAAGAAAAAACTATGGAAAGTTTCAACTCTAATCATTTCATATTGTATTAAAAATTAAAAACATTAAAAAAAAATTTGATAAGATTTTTTTTTTTTTTTAATGGTAATATTATTTTGCGAAATATTGTTCAGCACACAATAATTAAAGCATTCAATATTATGGAAGTATACAGTGTTTATTTTTGCATATATTTTTAAACATAATTTTATGACTCAAGTTATATATATGTCCTCAGCATTTTGTAGAAGAATTTACCTATTTAAGTCGAAAACTGTCTATATATATAGTTCATGTTTTATTAAGATCATGCTGATAAATAAGAATAATGAAAATTCAATATTCTATAGCAGAATCCAATTAATTTAATTAAAGCTCAATCGCTTGAATTACCTGAAATAGCTTACTTTATTTATTAACCTTTGAATGGAACATTATGCTCCATTCATGTTAACAGTCACTGGAAAAAAAAACAATCACAATATTCATCATCAACCCTTGCCTTGTGTTACTTTACACACACATACTGTATGTATTAAACATGAAAACTTAATATACTTTATATTATGAAATCATTCACACTTTAGTATCACACAATATAATACAATTAAAGTTTTAGAGCCTTTCACTGATTGGTAACAGTAACCAAATTGTCACAATGTAAAATTTCAATCCAATAGCCATCTGGATCTTGAATAAATGCAATGCCTTTCATCTTACCTAAAGATAAAAAAAAATTAAATTATTTTTAATGAATTATATATAAGTTCATAATTTTCAATAATTATTTCAAATGTAATTTTTATATGGTGAATAAATGAATGATTTAAATATATAATAAATTCTAAATGAGACACCTTAATTTTGATATAATGTTTCTCTTATTATATTAAAAGATCCATTTCAATTAATATAAAAAGACATCTTCAAAGTATTAAAATAAGAATGTTTTGAATACAAGCATAATTCATATACTTGGAGTTTAGACATAATTATAGGGGATTTGAACAAAGATTTTCAAGCTACCTTCAGCTATCCACTCTATCTCATACAACCAATACACATGTGAAAAAATAAATGATCTCCAATAGATATATTTCATGCTTATCCATTAAAGTTTGAAGATTTGCTATCATAATCTAAACCGAGAACTGATTATATATACGTATGGGAGATGATAATTTGGACCAACTGATGAGTGCTGGTTCAGCATGAAATACATATATTGGAGTTCATTTATCTTTTTCACATGTGTGGACATGTGTAACAATTGTATGAGTTAGTGGATATCTGAAGGGAGCTTGAAAGTCTGTGCTCAAATCCCCTATAATTATATATTGTGATCTTTAGCTTTAGTATAGTTGTTCAATATTTAAAAAAGAAAAAATGTCTATAGTTTAATTTTTGTAGTAAACCAACTATCTTATTGTTTAAAAATTACAAGCTGATATATTCATTGAACCAATCTATAATAACTATTATAATATTTAATAATTTTAAAAATCATTTGAATATTCTGTGTATAATTTTAAAATGCTTAATTTTGGGGGTATTATTACCTTGAAATGTTAGTGATTTAATTTTAAAAAAATATTAAAAGCAAAACTACTTTAATATTAATTATTAGTGTACTAAAAGTCAATATTAGAGTTAAAATCTAATGACAAGTTTAAATCTTTAATGCTAAGTTATTAATATTTAAATTATTTGTTAAAAAAAAAGTGCATTTTATTTAAATAACTTGTTAATAAGAAGTATGTTTTAATTAATGATAGTTGTGATAAAATTAATTTAGTAATTAATTTTTAAACTATATTATTAAAAAAGATAAATAATTAATTTTATTAGTTGAGCTATTTATTTTCAAGCAAAAAAAAACACATTAGTATGTGAGTATGCATGAAATGGAAAATTTTATTTTAACTTCCTTGATACTTTAATATTAAACACTATTTTAAAAGTCTTTGTTTAAAAAAATATTGCTTAAAAATGTTTTGGGAGCTTAACTCAGTTAAGTAATACAAACATGTTTAAAAGAATAGTGTAAAATATTATATCAGAAATAATGTAATATATCATGTAATATTTTATTTTAGTTTTCCTATAATACATTATTGTTTTTTTAAAAAATAATTTATTTTAAAGTTGTAATAATTAATGTCTAGAAAGATATTTAAATCAGATTATTTTTAATAATATTTCCCAGAATACTAATTAATTTGTAAAATCTAATAATTATAGATCAAAGGTTAATAAATTAGATGTCAATTTTATTCCTTAAAAATCGGTCAAATGACATAGCTTTTAAATAGAATTAGTGAAGATGTTTAATTCATATTCCTGTACTTGTTTTTCAGTTACTTCTTTGTTCATTTAATTGTTAAAATTTTATTAAGTTTTAATTGCATTACTCAGCATTGTTGCAGAAGAACTTTTATTGATTCTAATTTACTTATTACAAATAGACTTTTTCATAAATTAAATTTATTACATATAGAAATATTAAAACTGCTAAAAACATTAAACTATTTAAATATTAGTTAAGAAGAAAATATTTTTACTTAAAAATTTCTCTGGATTTATCATTTTGAAAGAATAGACAGTTCAATTCTAGATTATAGAACCTGCCTTATAATAGCAAAATTTTATAAATATTTTTTATTGAATTTAGTTAGCATTGACATGGAAATAATTAATTTAATTCAAATATTATTTCTTTGAGATTGTTAAAATGTATTTTAAATATACATTAAGAATGAATGACTTTTTAAATTATAATATGCATTGCTATGAATTATAAACATAGATTTAAAAAAGATAGCAATCATTTACTGAAATATAAATTACTTTAAATGCTATTACACTTTAAAAATGATGTTTTTGTTTTTTACTATTAATATTGGTGGGGTAAAAGCTATTTACCCACTGGACATCGTTGCCATATTTAATTCAACAAAAGGTAAAATATTGTCCTGAATTAATAACATTAAAGTTATTGATTTTTATTACTTCATAAAAGTTTATTAACTTATTCTATGTAAGTAAAGGATAATATTCTTGGATACTAATGAACAGCATATTTAGATAATTATTATCTTTGAATTATTTGCTCTTCTCTGCAACAGCTAGAATAAGTTGAATTGCAGATGATTTAAACATCATTGCTCCAGAATTAATTTTGTTCAAGTATTATAAACTTATCCTGTTTTATTAGAAATATTTGCTCATTTCTTTTTCATTATTGTAAGTCCAGAATCTGTTCTACAATGGAATATATTATTTTTCAAAGGAATAAATACTCCTCAAGTTATCATCAATATATGCTTTCCAAAGATATGGAGGAATTAATATATTATATAAAAAAGTTGAAGATACATCAATATTTGTGTTTATTTTGAAATATATTTCACACCAAAAAATGGTCATATATATTTTCTTATGCTAGTATTGCATGGAAATTTATCGTTGTTTGTTTTAAAAGCTTTATGTGTAATTTGAATTTTGCTGTATTTAAATAAATTAGAGAAATCTTCAAGATTTTCAGAATGACATTTACAATGCTTGTATCCTCGAGTGGTTGAAACACCAAGGATGAACTTTCATTTTTATGTTATTTGGTAAAAGGGTATAATTTTAAGTATCTCAATATTTATGATGCTGTATCATGCTATATATTTTTCTTTATTTTTTGTAACATTATTGGGTATAATTTTATAAATTATTTATAAACTGCATTTACCCAAAAGTTTTCAGACTATTTGTATTTTATCATATTGTATTTTAAAACTGTTATGTTTAATTATTTTTCATGAAGTTATTTATTTAAATGTATATGGTTTTGATAAACATAATGGAAGCTGATGTATATTTTATTGATCACTTTTATGCCATAATTTATTTTATTAGCCATATTTGGCAATGAATTTACATTATTGGCTTTACACATTAGTTTGTTGTAGTATTTAAGAGATTGAGCATTAGTCTCTCTTGTTTTTTTTATGCCTATTCCTGTCTTTCCAGTGTTTTCAGAGATTATAGCTTTGGCTCTCTTATGTCATAAGATTTTCTATGAATTATAGCATTCTTTATCTCATACTTAAGCATAAAATGCTTTATTTAAGGCAAATATTAATATTTTTGTTATATTTTGATGGTTCAATCTCATATTATGTCTAGAGAGAGAGTCATAGCTTATAAATTGCCCTCAGATGTGTTTTGTTCCTTGAGTTCATGCTAACACTTTTTGCCTTGTCTCATAATCCCAAATGCAAATTTATTATGTATTTTTGTATATGATGTGATGTGATGTATTGTGGCTTCTCACAATACATCACATTTATTTTTTTATTGTATAAAGCCATGCATACTGCCATAATTTTATCCTGGCAATTGATAGATTTTGTAGTACTGATGTATGTCATCTTATTTTCAGTTGCACTCTTAGTTAAATCAGAGTGTAGGGTGTTATTGATTTGACGTAATATCTTGTTGCTGTGCTTTGCCAATATTTAATGACGTAAACTTGATAAGTATTTAATTTTAGAAATTAAAATTGTATTTTTGACATCAATAAACAATATACATCTCAAATAGTTATTTCACAGCTGGATTGGTGATATTTAAAAAGTATTAAATACATCCATAAGAGATAATATACTGGAATGGTTGTGCTGTAAGATTGAGAAATTATATTAACATTGCAGAGTTTCATGAACCATATTTATTTATTATTTTCTTACATTTATCTGTAAACTATACAACTATAATTTTACCTTCATAGTGGATTGTATAATAAAAGATTTAAATAGTTTGCTCTGAAAATACTATAAGATATTAAAGTTTTATATGTAGTCAAAAATATTATTTTTATCATTAATTTTCTTTTGAGTACTTATCATTCAGACATATATTATTCAGAAATTTAAATATTACGGTTTATTATAAATTTTTATTTAATTGGATGTGTTAGAATATATGAACATATCTTATTTAAATAAGTTATTTTATAAAAATTGTATTTTAGATGTAAAGAAAGCAACATTTTGTTCACTCATTATTATTAGTAGATCACTATAATTAATTTTGTGTTAAAATAAGAGCACTGATTTTGTATTAAAATCATTTTATTTGATTTAGAAAAGTGTTTTTATTATTCAATATAAGCTTAAATGATGGAATTCCTTAATTTAAGTTCAAAGGTGGTTGAATAGGATGCATTAGTGCTATTCTGAGTGGCATAAAATCTTTTATCCACTCATTATATCTGATTGCTTTTCTAGTAAATTATTTTATTCGCAATTAAGAGGGTATCATGTTTATTTTCAATAATTAAAATTATAATTATTATTATTATAATTTCAAGAGATATTTTAAGGATAAAAGTATATCTCACTAAGAAATTACTAGGATCCCATTCTTTGTCTAATAATCCTAAATGTAAAAGAGAAGAATAAAGCTCATATTAATTAAACTGTTATTTAAGAGAACCCTGAGATATTAATTTACAAAAGAGTGTTAAAGAAATTATTTTATTTCAGATCAAAATAGTTTTTAAGAAACATTACTAGACTTTCATTTTATAAAAAGAATTTGGTTGTGAATCTGATCATGTTGGTAGGATACTTGTCATAGTTGTTAGATGTGCTATGATTGGAAGAAGTGTTGTAGGTGGAGTTTTAAATATAACCTAACTCTTTAATGACACATGCTTCTGATAATAAGATTTTATAAGTGAGTATGAGAAGTCTCCTTTTCTTAAATTTTATTAAATGTTGCATTTTGCTTTAATAATACTTAGTCATTATTATTATTCTTCACCCTTATTATTCCTATTATCATGGAATATGGCATTAGTAACCCTCTGAGCTTAGACAATATTGTAGTTTGATTTATTGTATAATTATGGAGATGAATTATCTTGTTTTTAGAAGTTAGTTAGTTTTTGGCACAAGTGTTGGCAGTTTGGTCAGTGAGGAAGTTCCAGTCGAGTGGCTCAGTTGTGTATACATGTTTTTGATATATCTCAGGATAACTTATTTTTAGAGATGATATAATTGTTGTTGATTATTTATTATTTTAATAGGTTATAATATATAGATATATAGTCAATGGATATTGGATGTCAGTGCAGTCTGATCAGAGACCAGAAATGGCTAGTTCTATAGCCACTATATCAAATCATATATACTTAGTAAATGAATTTACTTTTGAAATTAAAACGATGATGATAGTTTACGCAATAAGTTGAGTTATTATATTTAGTAAAATGTATATCTTATATATATATATACACGTGTCTGTAAATATCTATATCTATATATATATATATACACGTGTCTGTAAATATCTATATCTACTGCAATATCTAGATTAGTTAAGATAAAAAGACTTATTTTTGGTTCTCATTCTTTTCTTTAAAACATATCTATTTAATTCCAATCAAACTTCAGGGCAGATTCATAAGTTTCAATCATAGTGATAAAATAAATAATTTAAAATATGAAACAAATTTTCTAAATAAAATAATAATTGTACATATATATATATGAGTTTATTATTTACATAAAAAGTGTGAAATATTAAAATTAATTCTTTTGCATTAAATATTGACCTATCTTTCAAATCTTAGAATCAATAATTGTAAATAATTAGAAAGTTTAATTATTATCTAATTGCTGGTTAATATTTGTAACAATATTCCAAAGAAATACATCAATCAATATTATATATAAGTGAATGTTAATAATAATTTTACAATTATAAATTATATCTTCATGTTTTGATATTTGATTTTTGATATGTTTTGATATTTAATATAGCGAGTTGTAAATAAATCATACTTTACTTGCTAATATACAAGTTTCTAGCTGAATATCTTTTTGACTTGTAGATAAATTTAATGTTGATTTTTTTTTTACTCCAATAATAAATAATTTCCATGACAATTTTAAAATTTCATTGTAAATTTCAAGATAGTTATCTTTTTTGTAACAAGTAAGGTTTTCATATAGTTCTTTATATATGATTTATTTCATCAATGTCTTAACAAGATATACATCATATCTATGATAATAAGAATTTTGAAAATGGGGAACCATTTAATTCAATGTGTTTTCTATCTATCAACTTATAACACACCATCTTTAGCCAACAAGAATTATCTGATCTATTATTCTGTAACTGGCTTCTATTCTTCTATCTTTCCCAGCTTTAATTTCCACCAATTGTAATACAAATAAGCATTGTTTTTACAATGTTTTATATTCTTATAGGGATTTATTCTTATTTATCATAAACACTCTGCATGGAAAAATAAATAAATGTGATTTTCTTTTTGCATATTCAATTCTGATTATTATAGTAATAAAAATAACAAATCTTAATTAATTTCCATAAAAGAAAGCAAAACAACATTTTTTTCAAATATATAAAATATACAACTAAACAAATTGGTTATGTACTTCGTTAAAATTCTGAATTATGGGTTTATTTAATTTTTTTTAAAAAAATCAAAAAGGTTTACTTATAACATAATTCAAGATTTAAATTACTGGTATGCCTTGGCTTTCAAGGAAAAAAAATATTAGATTTTTTTTTTTTTGGTTAAATTCTTATTAAATTTTAATAATATTGTTTTCCCTTAAAGAGTTGATCAATTCTTTTGTAAGATCTTCCAGGTATTACATTATTAGTATACTATAATATGGAGTAATCGCTTTGCCTCCTTAACAAGATCGCATGGGGAACTGGCAACAAATCTGTCAAACAATATCTTCTCAAAAGTTCAATAAATCAATAAACAGTGAGTTTTCTTGTTTCAAAGCTTATTTATCATCTTTTGAGTTATGTATAAAATAAAATCTATATTTTCATTATATAATTATGAATGAATCTTCTGGTAATTTCCTTGCTTAATATAAAATCTCATCGTAAGATAGTATCAGGAATTAAACATTTGTAATATTCTAAGAGAATATGGTAACAAAATCTTTCCATAAACTATTTCCATAAACTAAATTTTTAAAACAAACATATGTATTAATTAAAATAGAAAATAAAATTTTTATCTAAATTTAGTAGGAATGTACTTAGACAATCTATATTACTACCCATCAAGTTTTTTTTTAAATATATGTCTGATCAAGTCATCATCTTTCATATATGACATCATTTATAGTACTATTTACTCCTTTTTTTCAAGATCTTTTTTATAAATCATATTTGATAATTACAATATATATACTAGTAAAAACATTTACTCATAGATTTTCAATAATTACTATTAAATTAAAGAAGAAATCATTGTAAACCCCCAAAGTATATAAACTAATATAAATTCATCAATAAACAAAAAGATACAGAAAAATTAATATTATAAGAATATTCATCTTTATTAATTTCAGGCAGTATATTTTCACAAACAAGGAATATTTCAAACTCAATTCATTGCCAAATTCATGGTCAGTTGCCAAATAGTTTACTTTCAAGAATGAGGCTTTACATGATAAAAAGTTAAAGGCTCTCCTTTATACAAGCCGTGCTATGTTTAGAAACTAAATCGCATAACATTGATATCTTATGTAACGATCAACCTAATGATGATATAATATCTTCACATTTCTCCAACTTTAAAATTTTTCTTTCTTATTCTTTTATATTCTTCCCACTTTTAAAACAAATTTAAATAGTATTCATAAAGCCTACAAATATTTAGCAGTTATGGCATCTTCTGCTTTGATTTTTACAGTCTTTGTCCTCATTTTAGATTAATTTTTCTGGTTAGTTATTAATCAACTATTTCATATCTTATTATACTTATTGTAGTTTTTCTAAATTTCTTTGCTTTCCATCAAACTTTACTTCACTTCTAAAACTTAACATTAGATGAAGAAAACATTTGTGAGTTTTACATATTCTGATAAGTTTCTGCCATTTTACAATGGCTTATAATTGAAAATTAAACAATTATATAATAGTAATTCCTTTCTCTTTAATTTTAGCTTTAATTTCTCCTATGGTCATACTGACTCACTATCAGAGTGATGTATTTTTTTACTCAAGGTTTTCACAAATATCTGCCAAATATAACGTTCTTTCCTTTAATTCTCTTCAAAATTTAGATACTATTAACTAAAAAATACCTTCTCCAATAATACCATTCTTTTCACTTTTAAAGATTATTTCTATTGAATTTTTTTTCACCTCCCTATCCCTTTTGGAAACAAAACTATTGTTTTTTCTATGCCCCTTAATCTCTTTATAAATTTCTTTTACAATTTCTACATTTTCATAATTTTTCTGAGTTTATTGTTTATAAATATTATCAAATTCACAACTTTCTTTATTTTGCTGTAATATATAAATACAATTTATCTACCCTACTTTGAACACATTTTAGCATTTAGTTTTAAGAAATTAAAATTACAGTGGCTCTGAAGAAAACTGCAGGATAGTTGAAATCTAAGATTGTGTGTACATATATATATATATACATAATACATTACCTAAATTTTTGCTAAAAAGTGTTCAAAGTGGGGTGGATAAATTGCATTTATTCTTTACAAATTTCAATAAGATTAATAGCCTTGAAATTTTCTAATTTCTGCTCTATTAGTTGCACTATCAATTATTAATATCAGTTTTGTTATTGTTTTTCTTTTATTATTTCTTCAATTTGCTTCTAGCTGCTCAATAATAATACTAGCAGGCTGTTCAGTAATATGACTCTTCATTTTGACTTTTTGTATTATCATTTAACCATTTGGATGTAGTTTGCAGACCGTACTGCCGCTGTCAGATGGCGCTGCGACACCATCAACAACTGGCTTGAAAATGGCAAGTGATAAATTTTTTTATGAAAACGCCTGAAAATCGACAAATAAAAATGCCTAAGACAAAATACGTACAGCAAATACATCGAAAACTACAAATAAAAAAAAACACCAGAAAATGCTAAAAAAATTCAAATAATAAAAAAAAACCATGGAAATATGATCATGAGGTATCACCCCCCCCTACAGGCTACAAAAATGGCTGAAAATCGACAAATAAAAATGAGTAAGGAAAAATATGTACAGCAAATACATCGAAAACTACAAATTAAAAAAAAAACACAAGAAAATGCTAAAAAATTCAAATAATAAAACAAAAAAAACGTGAGGTTACTGCATATGTAAATTGAGCAGTAATATTTAAATAATCAAAAAGCAATCCTCAAAAAATCATTACCACCCCTTCCCCCATTTAGTAACTTTTCTGTAACCTAATAAATCTTATCGATATTGAAAAATTATTTAAGTAACAGATATAATAACAACTCATAACACAGATTAATACTTACTAAGTGATTAAATATAATTATAGTAAGTTTAAAAGAGAAGGTGGAAAAATTACCTTGTTGCAGTTTTTTTGTTCAAGAAATTGTTTTTCACCATTATATAGATTAAATCAGTTTATACTTTCAAAATGAATATGACGTAATTAGACATTTTACATGAAATCTAATTTCCAAAGCTAACAAATTTACTTAAAATGTAGCTAAAGTAGAGTTTTGAAATATCTGTTTAGTTCTATTATGACAGTTTAATTATTTTGGACTGCTAGAAATACAAGTTATTGGGATAATTTTTATTTTTTGACAGGATTATTAAGGATTATTTTTTTAATGCAGCAGAATACAACATTACATATGCAGCAAACTTTGAGGCAATATTTCAAAATCTCATGTTGAAATATCAACATCTGAAATTTATGTGTCATCTTTTCTGCAATATTCAGTTATTTTACTCAAAATAATGAAAGTTTGGGATCTGCCAAAGACAGAACTTGAAGCAGTGGAGTTCCTCTAAAGTAAAAATGTTCTGCCTTGTCAAAGAGTATGTCTTAATGGCCATGAAATGAAACTTTATGCGAGTCCAAGGGCACAATGGAAGTGCAACATTAAGATATGTCAATGTCGCATAGCACTTCGGAAGGGAACCTGGTTTGAAGGCTGCAAATTGTCGTTTGTCACATACATCCGAATCATTTATTATTGGAGCAAAAACCAATTGACTATGAAATCGGGAAAAAATGATTTGGATGTGAACAGGAATACTGTCGTTGCGTGGAATCAATATTTGAGAGAAGCATGTAAAGAAAGTCTGCTCTCTTGTCCATCCTGCAAAATTGGAGGCCCAGAAAAAATTGTAGAGGTCGACGAAACTTTGTTCAGTAAATGCAAAAATCAGCAGGGAAGAATTGTTCCCCAACAGTGGTTATTTGGCGGCTTATGTAGAGAAGCAAAGGAGTGTTTCATTGTTGCTATTCCAAATCGAATAGCGTCTGTTCTTCTAGATCTGATTAAAGAACATATAGCACCAGGAACCACCATATATACTGACTGCTGGAAGGCCTACAAAACGGATGTATTGACTGCTGCAGGTTTCCAACACTCCAAAGTCAATCATTCGTACAATTTTGTCAATACTACTACTGGGGCCCACACTCAACATGTAGAAAGACTTTGGGGGCTTTTGAAATGTCATAATAAACAAGAGAGGTACCACTAGACAGCATCTTGATTCTTACTTAGACGAATTCATGTGGCGAAGATTGCATGGTGGTGAAGATCTATTCGATGTAATATTGCAAGCGATCAATATACCGTCAATCTAGATTTCTAAATTATAATCTGCTAATTTCTGCCATCTTTTCTTAATATTTGTGTTAAAATCTGTTCCAAAATGCTTCAAAATTCTGGTATCTTTGCTGTATTTTTTAACACTAAATAAACATTGTGACTTAATCTTCAGTTACTATTCAAGTGCGTTTAAAGCTTCAAAATGCTGCCATCAAATAACCAGTTACTTAATCTTCAGTTACTATTCAAGTGTGTTTAAAGCTTCAAAATGCTGCCATCAAATAACCAGTTACTTA